>KB671801.1:54795-84026 GCA_000349105.1 Anopheles epiroticus | reverse complement strand
AACGGAAAAGTCTAACAAACAAGCCTGTTAGAGAAATATCGTGTTTTGATTTACTTTTACTTCACTTACTACCCCGTTCACTTGAAACATTACACTCAAAATGCTCTGTATTTAAAGTGCTGTTTTTGATAAAGAACGCCAATCATAGCTTATAGTTTAAGTTTCTGAAGCTTTAACAGAATTGACAAGAAATCAAAGTCATTTAAATGAACACGAAGATATTTTATTTGAGTCACTCAAATTTGCCTTACCTTGTAAGCAAGGGAAGTAACTAGAAATTCGTTGAAAATAATGTTGGTATCAACCAATACGGCCTGGCCGTTACTAATGAATAAAAAAAAGAAGTTTATATCAAATTGAGCAGCCAATTAATTTTGTTTGTTTGGTTTTACTGCAAAGATTTTTATGTAAGAAATAAAAAAAGATAAAAAGGACTCCTTCACATACCTTAACGAGACAATTTTTACATCGTTGCTGGAAACTCTAATGGTGTAACGAGTCGGCAATGTATGGTAATTTTTTGTTTAGCCTTGTACTATTTTAAGCAACATGAAGTATAGGTTTCGAAGTACTTTTCCTGTTGCTCTCTTTAGCAATAAATTACTGCATGTGAATATCGACCAATTTTCCACGTTTTTTATTGTTTACTTATCTTGAGCCTGAAGAATGTTCGAATCCAACAAACACTTTGATTCGTTATGTTTAACCATTTTTTTTTTATTCAGTAAAGACGGCAAGGCTCATGTTTAACCATATATCAAGAAAGGATGTGCAGTAATAAAAAATGTGAACAAATGCTTTCGTTATGTTACAGATGTTAAACATAAGTATAAAACAATGGGCAACAACACTAAATCATCAGTTTTGCCGTAACACAAAATCATCAAATTTGCTCTGGTTTTCCTGACGTTTAGAGTTCTACAAAGTATCAATTGAAGAAAAAAAAAACCGAAACACTGAATCAATCAACATTTTGATTCAGGTTCTAAAACCAGTCTGAAAAAATAACGCATTTCTTGCACGGGATTTGCTTACAAAGATTCATTTTATTTTTTATTTTATTTTTATTGAATATTTCGACGGACTATGGGCCCCCTCGAAAATTGAGGCAAAAAGAAACAAAATTACATAGAGAAAGTATTACTAATGGACACTAATGGATTCTTAGGAGGCGAATACGGTTGATCTTCATTCATCTTTTCCATGTCCATACAGTTCTTTCTCAAGGCCAATCAACCGACCGTTTGCTGGTAACCAATTTTTCACACCATCTTTCAATATTTTACACAAAATACAAAAAAGACGCATAAAAAGATTTGTACGATGGTAGCCCAGCAAGCAACAGAAAAGCAAATAAAAAAAAATGCCCACCAAAGCGATAAAACGACCTGCCTAACGAGCTGACAATTGAGAATGGAAAACGTGCCCGCCAGAATCCCGCCGGAGAGTTGCTACCGAATTTTCCAATAAAAACAGACCCACTGCAGTCACCGCTGCAACCAACAGCCAGCAAGCCAAACGTTTTGTGGATGGGAAAATTTATTTTCACCACAGAAACCGTAAAGCAAAAAAAGAATCGAACCACGGTAAAAAAAAACCCCATCACACAATCCCTTCCGGGCAGGCCGATCTTTTCAAATCAACCGGTTTTATGTGCTTTCTCAGACTAGGCGGCGCGCGAAACTGACCAACAGCATTTGCGTAATTTTCTTTCCATCGCGATGCCTCCGCATCGGTGGAAAATCGGGCACACATACACGCAGGAGTACAGGAACAGTTCGATCCGGATGTAGGGGGGGGGGGGCAAGATAGCGATCATATTTCATCCGGAGCACGTTGTGTGGTGTGGTGTACACACTGCATACCTTCCAGGCGCGTACCAACGATACGTGCGGGTTAGTGCCAACTGCCGAAAAACCAATCAGCGTGTGGCTCGCGGATTCTCTGCCCGTGTTCCATCATAAAAGGAAGGCCGTTTATTGATCACCTTCATTCGAGGCCCATGGAAAAGCCCCCGTACGCGCAACGAGTTGGAGCACGTTACCAGACCAATAACAATTGGCGTGTGTGTGGCGTAGCCATATGGAGCAATTTCTCCAAAAAGCTTCATCCACACCCATAAACCCTTTTTCCCGTACATTTCACAGTGCCAGCGGGCGTTGTGTGATGAATGAAATTATATTGCATCGCGAGAGCAATCGAACGACCCCAGTATGGTATGGGGAAAGCGACTGGCAAGCACACTTCACCGGCAGGCTGTTGCGTTTGACGCACCGAAATTTGGCACTGAAGCAACGAACACGCACCACCGTCCCTTTTAGCGAGTGCGCTTGTACTCTAAAACCTTCCCGGAACAAAGTATAATGTTAATTTTGAACAATAATAGCGTAAATGCCGGTACCTTCCCTCGGCCCTTGCACGGTTCGGTCCCCGTGGGCCGTTGCGTGGGAAGCAATTTTAATTAGCCCCGAGCGATGCAGATGTGAAGTGACGGGGTTGACATTTGGCGTTTGGGTGGGGATTCTCCTGCAAATGGGGCGCAGGGAAATGTTATTTTGGTGGTGATTTTTTCAACCGACCAAGTGGACTCCCCGTCAGCGCCAGACGGAAAACAAGCTCATCCTGAGAGATGGTTTGGAAGGATTGTTTATTCTAACGAGTGAGTAAATTTGCTGCTTACGTGGCCATAACATAAATCGGGTTTTATTTCCAGAGATTTCTTTTGTTGTATAATCTGACATTGAAATGGTTTTGGAATGTGATTTGTGAAAGATAAGCTGATGGATATTTCACACGCAGCAGTCTGTTTGAACACTGTTCTTTTAGAATTGTATTAGACTGCTGGAAGGGACATAACGATTATTTTAGGAAAAAAAACCTCTAAAACATCTCCCGACATGTGGCGGGCCAAATATTTCAGAGTGATGATTATTCTCACCGTATCAATCGCTTCAGATTTATTTAAGATAATACAAACTGAAGGTAGTCATACATATAGTTTGAGAAATGTTAAACTATTTAGACAGAGAATAGAGACAAAAAACTGAATTAATTTTAATCGATGCCCTAATGAATCTTTTGAACATTGAAAAATTCACAGCAAGTCTATGCTACTTGACCGATTGTAATAAAACGACAACAAAACGTCTTGATTGTGAGGATGATAGGATTAATTCCGTTAAAATATTCTCATGGACTCATGGACATGGAGTCCTGCTCTAGAGCACCAAACCCCTCTGCTTAATTCTGATTGCGAAGGAAAAGTAGAAAAAAAAAAAAAACAAATATATCACACTTCCACCTCCAAACCGGATATCAATCATTCACGGGAAAAAAAATATTTAATTTAGCTCATCCCAGCCAATTGCAGCACGAAAATCTTTCGCTTCCAACAGGAGGCAATTAAAACTGTTTTGCATAAAAGTGACCGCTTCCATGCCAAGCGTTGCATGTCCATTTGCACCGAATTCCGGATCAATTTTCATCCCATTTGATTCGGTACAATATTAATAAACCCATCCACCGCCATTCGCTTCGCCCCCACAAATTAATCCCAGTGCGTCGGCAGTTAAAGCTACCCGGGGTAGGCTCCACTACACGGAACGGGCCCAAAGAATCAATTATTTAATCCATCGCAGCGTGTGAGGGAGTTCATTTCCGGGATCGACTACAATTTGTGTGCGGTGTGGTGCGAGAGGACACTGTTGATGACACAAAACTCATCCTTTCCACCTTTCCAGTTGGAGCAAAGCAAAACACAATACACCGGGGGTGGAGATAAAAAAGGAAAGAGAACGGCACCAATCGGTTGAATTGATTGGTGATTTTATAACCCTTTTCGAACGGAGGCCTTCTGGCAACACGCTACACACACACACACACTCGCGAATTGATTACAACTAAATCCTTCCGCGCGAATCCCGTTTGATTGAAATGTAAATTCGTGAATGAGCGAGCGTGCACGGTCGGGACTGGCTCATTGGATCCTAACGTTCTCCTCTCGAGCTATCCATGCTGACGTCCGAGCGGTGGTGGGTTTTGTCCGTCGGTGTGTTAATCGATACCTAATTTGGTATCCAGACACCATTCCCGCTCAATTTCGCACCCTCCCAATGGCGATGGACATTCACGGTGAGCGTCATTTCTTCGGCCCTTCCCGCACGAGCCACGCATCCCTTGGCACTGACGGTTGACGTTAAGGTGCTACCAAACTCACTGCTCTCTTTCACTTTCTCGCTCCCTCCCCCGATTCCTATTTCCACCTCAAACCGCGTGTTATAGAGTAATGTGCTACACGTGTCTGTTTCCGAATGAAATCGCAACGCAGCTCCGGAAGGCTGGGAGGGTGCCGACCGAGTAGGCGAGGGTGAAAGAGTCTGCCAGCGACAGGAACTTCCGGGGTGCGCAATAAATTTTACGCAACACACGTGCTGTTTCCGTGTGCCGTTGTGGCACAGCACACGCCGGCACCGCATTCCCATTGCATGTTGTTTGAAAAGTCCAGCCACACATGAAACATGATTCGATGCTGGTGCGTCCGAATGTATGCAACACGCACGCCAACGGTTCGCTTTCGGTGCGGGGGAAGTGGATTTTCGCAATCTAAAAACAAACGGACCAAATACATGTTAATGATAAACAAACATGCCGCGCCCGACAACGGTGCCCTGCGTTACCTGCTTACCCTTCCCCTTTTTGCGGTGCCGGTTGTTGCTTTGTGCGGATCCAGATTCGTGCAAAAATCGGGTGCGGATCGGGACACGCGCGCGCACTGGCTGGGTACGTGTTGTAGCCGGGGTAGTAGCTGATCCTGAATCGTTCGCCCCCTCAGTCTGCTTGCTGTACAACACATTTAACATTTATATCAAAAACTCCCTTCTTCTCCAGCGTTCTGCGAGCATGTGGGAAGCGAGTAGAGTAGGTGTTCTTGCTTTAGTGCAAGCCCCCGGCACGCTGTGAACGTGTTGTTGGTAAAGTCCCAAAAATCCTCCAGCCGCCAACGGAGAGAGGGATTTATTTTGGACGGTGTGTACAGCAGCCACGCTCGCGCATGTACCTACTTGGGTAAATTTATCCGACGTGCTGATGCACGTGTTTGTGCAGGAATTATCAATGCAGGCACGACGTCCGGACACCGGCTGATAAGGCTGAGCTGGACGTAAGTAATTAAAAGTTACGGTAAACGGGGGCAGTTATGATGGTAAGCTGCAGTAAAAGTTGGACTTTAAATAACTCCATGAAATTTGATCCAATAAACTATTTCTGGTGTTTGGTGACAGAATTTAATGACTTCTGTTGGAGTTTGAATTCTTGGAACTGCATCTTAAAGCATGTCATCGATGAGAAGACCTTGTTAATGACTCTTTCTGTTTCATTGGAACGTTTGGATGTCAATTTATATGGCTTAAAGCTATTGCTTGTGGGGCCGTTTCTCTGGCAAAACACAAACACAACCCAAATTCTTGGACGAAAACTTCCAAAATGAGACCCGTTGTAGTGGCGGTGTCAACGCACCACACACATTTGCTCAGTTGGTTGACCATAAATTTCCTTTCCTGCGGCGGGTTGGTGCAGAATATTTACGGCTAGTTTTGCTTCGATTCAACTGTTTCCGCTTCCTAGCCGGTTCGGCCCATTTCTGGACGTGATTGAGAGATGGATTTGCTAAGGCGTCCGTTTCTTACCTGTAAATAGATGGAAAAGGAAAAACGGAAATCTAGGATTAGTAAACGGGTTTACAGAGTGTTTCCACTAAAGAGGATCTGCTGCTACGGCAAAGACCAACCCGAAATGGGTGTTCGTTTTTATGCTACTAATCCAACTTTGCTAACGATTAATGACAGGAACAAGTTTGTGCGGCACAGAAAAAGTACCCCGTTTCGGGAACCATAGGAAAACATTTCCTTTTTCCGACTTCACCGACGAACCAGCTAGAGCGGTGCATTCCTACGCACCCGAACCATGTCGGGCTGGGAGTTTTGGGTTTATTTTTCCCTATCCACACTGCTCCAGCTTAGGTGTCGCGTACACAGAAAGGCGTCAACACGGCAACCAGCGCGACAGCAATTAATCTTCGATGCGTCCATTTATCATCCAGTAAGTCGAGCTAACGACTGCGGCATGCAGCTCGCCGCGTTGCAGTTGCAACCGGATCGTGAGGCGTGGAGGAATTCTTTTCATAATTTCGGAAGTCATTAGTCGATGTCGCACTTCTTTTACGAGCCACAAACCAAACGGTCTCTCCAAGGGGCGAGTCGTGCGCGCTCAAGGAAACATTAATAACTTCCAAACTCCGACTGCCAATAAATAAACAATTCAATAAATGGTAATATTTGGATTTGGTGACTTGATTTTTGGCTTTGCCATTGGAAGCTGGTGGAATTGGAGATAACGTCTCCCGAGGGGGACACTGCGCTCAACCCTTCTAGTGCTCTACGGAAAACCATTTTTCATTGCAGCCAAATGCAAACAGCTAGCCATTGTTTGCGAGGAACTCTACCAAGAACAGGGAAGGAGCGGCAGGAGCTCAAACACACACTAGGTCAGTCGATAATGGGCCATAAATCTAGAGATGTTGGAAGTTCTCGCGGTGATGGCGAAGAGGCACAGGCAACCACCAGAGTTCGATAAAAATCCATTTTTCATCCCAAAACGTCATCCCGCTAGACAATGGAGGAAGATTTTCATCCCCCTTTTTTTTTTTCCTAGCTCACATTGAAGCTCAATCGAGCGTTCAGGTTCACTTTGGGTGGTCTAGTTTTAATGCGAGGAAACAAGCTGAACAGAAAGAGTAATGTATCTTCGAAAGTGTTCTAGTGACATAGTACTGCAAACATGTCATAAACCATTATTCTCTGTGGCCTTTAGAATGCAACAAACACATCTTATATTTTCATCTTAAATAAGGTGAACATTAAGCAGCCTAATGTCAATCATTTAAGGATTTCTTTCATCCTCTTACGTCTTAACGAGCTCCAAAACAAAGCCTCAACGCCCCAAAATCATCCCCTGGCAACGCGTCACATATCACATATCATTAGCCAATGTCGGCAGGTGAAATTCAGCCAACACATCGCATCATTAGGTGATCAGAAAACAAAACATACCCGAGCGAACTCTTCCCTGCAGCGTTTGCGAAGAACAAAGCGAAGGAGCATCAATCTGATTAAGGGTTCTCCGTGTGCTTCCCACCTGTAATAGGATCTGGAAAATTTGAATGAGTTCCTCACCGCTACACCACCAATAAGTGGATACGACTGTCACCCGGCAAACGCACCGAACCGATCGATGATGACGATTCCATCAACTCATCTCTGGATTCTTTCTTGCAGTTCCAGTTGGCTTGTTGGAACAACTGCGCGCACCAAACGACACAAAGGGCTTTTCTTTGCGTGCTCGTAAATTCTAAGATGCTAAGAAATCAACTCACTGCTCCCTGTTGCTTCTGTTGGCAGAAAAGGTAAGCTACCATGGGGAAAAAACAAAACCGAAGGGTGAATGGTGTGATCGGACTGCGCCGTAAATAAAAGAAGCACCTATAGCAGTAGCAGTGGTGTGGAATCAATTGGAAGGCAGCTTGGTACCGATGTCCTTATTGAAGATCCTAACGACATTACAAATCTCTCTCGTGTTCATGGTTCATGGGATTTTTCCTTCTAACTCTCTACCCTATAAAGCACACCGCCGACGAAGGGACGGAGACAAAAATGTTGCGATTCGTCTTTTCAGCACCCCAAACCAAACAGCGAAAGCATGGGCATGTCGCCAGACGGAATCTTCCGCCCTTCCGCTTAAGCCGGGAACGAACGCACGCATCACACAGCAGTACACGAATATCAATTTGTGTTATAAATATTAATTTTTCAATTTTCCGACACAATCAGAATTCATATCTTTGGCGTTCCATGCCGCCTACTCCGGCCACTGCAGCGCTCCCCCTTACACCCTAGGAGGGCCGATTTGCGTTGCACGTTATTTCGTTATACATGTGCAAGCCTCCATAGAAAGGAAAAAGCGTTGAAGTAGCGCGCTTGCCAAACGCAATTTGGCTCGTTTTCGCTTCAGCAGCCGCAGGGACGGGGTACGAGAAAGTAAAGCCGAAAGTGCCGAAAAATATTTGCAGCTCGTTTCGGCAGCTCCGTTGGCAGATAATCCAATTTACATTTCCGTTTGCTGCTGCTGCTGCTGCCTTGGCATCAAACGGCTGGCTGCTTGGGTTTTTCGTTGCCCTTCGGGTTCGCCTCGGAAAGGATGGAAAAATTCTCAACCTCAAACGCAGGAACGGTTTGATGCCGAGTATCAAAAATTCTGTTTAATGTTGAATCGCTTTTCAGGAAGGAGGGGAATAGTAGGTATAGTTTTCTCGATACAAAGTGCAGGATCCCCGTTTGCCTCCGTCACCGACAGGCTAATATTTTCGCTGTTTGGTTGCCGTGTGTGGACAGATAACGAACTTGATATAATCGCTAGCACTTGAGCATCGATCGTTTGGGGTTGAGATGAATTGTTTTTGTAAAAGGAAAAGGTTCATGATGTGATAGATTACTTTAGTGAAATCGGGATATAAGATTCTTTAGTACAAGAGTCAATATGATTTGGTTAAGTTTCGAGAAGGATCCAAAATGTCTTGTTTTGAGATTTTTTTGGCTTAGAATACTAAGGAACTCTAGCGCAATCTAATTATATGACAGCCTCAGTTTACGATTTTCAGTGGAAAAAAGCTAAACTTCTCGTTCGTTTTCTATAAAAGAAGTCAGTAAAATTCTAAGTTCATTAAAATAGTTTACTCTCAAAGTGTTCCATGTATAGAAATAACTCAAAATGATAAAAAAGAAATTCAATAAAACGAATATTGGTTGTGCGAGGAAAAAAAAATTTTACAGCTTCAGCTAGCTGCCGACAGGCGGCGCTAGTGAAGACAAATAAACGGTCACGAACCCATGAAGCTGTGTTGCAATTATTATGATAAATTAACGTATTCTAAAAAGAATAACGCATAAAATAAACTTTTAAAACTAACTACTGCAGCATACGTATTTGAGAAGTTTTGAATGACCAAAACAAGTCGTAAAGAAAATCAGGAAAATTAGAGAAACAATACCAAGTAAACTAAAAGCAGGAACCCTCTTGAAGATTTTTATACAGTTGTTTTATTGTTTTTAATAATAAAAAAAAACAGACATACAAGATCTCAATAAAAAGTAAAATATATAAATTATTAAATACTTATCGTCCTTGAAACCGTTGCCTTAACCGTTCCAGTAACTTATCACTTCGGCACATGCACCTCACTATCTTATCGCTTGCAATGCACAACCCCTCAAGGGAAAATTTTGCCCCCTAACCAAACCTCTCGCAAATGCCACGATTCGGAAAGATCAAAGCGATATGCCGAAACCGATTCACGCGCTTCACTTCAGCATGGCAGTAGTGCATCTGCCACAACCCCACATGGTACACAACAAATCCTTCGAGGATTTTCGAAGGTTTTCGAGTAAAACAGAGCCATAATTGGCTAACAGATAGCTCTGACAGACAGGCAGGCAGGCAGTCCCTTCCCTTGCAAACATGGCAGCAGGAAGCGTGTGATATGTCGGGTGAATGGTTCACCACTGCAACTGTAGGCGTCCCCTTTGCAAAATAGGAAAACAGAAAGTGCGACAAAAATGTAAAGGAAAAACAGTCAAGGGTGTCGGTTATTGTTGATTTGATGATTTGTGTTTTAGTGTGCAGCGTGCAGAACTGCATTGCAGTGGCAACAACCCTCCCCCTTCGGCGGAAGTTGCAGCAGGGAAAGCCCATTAGAGAAGGTTCACCATCAAGCGGGTAGCTCTAAAATCGTAGGAGAGACAGATCTTGCGCTGGTTGGGCTTTCTCCCCCGGAAAGAAGAAGCATTCCGTTTAATGGATTTTTTGCAGCCGAAAATCGTACGATAAGCAGAACAGTTCGCAGCGAGGGACGAAAGGCAACCCTTAACATTCGTAGGGGACTCACGGATCCGTTTGTCGTTAGGAGATTGGCCTTAGGGGGATGAAGGATAGTCGAAGCGTAATTAATTTATTATCATTGCCGCTCGACTGACTCGGTGGGTGATTTTCCTCCTGCCGGCGACAGCGCAAAAGTGCCTGCCGTGCACTGACCACAGCGGGAGAAAGCTTAAGAAATAAAGTCGTCATCGGTTTCGGTTTCTGCAGGGGGGAAATGAATTTATGCCAACCCAAAAACGGTTCCTTCACCGCGTTCGGAGAACACTCTCACCCTCACTATTCCCAAAAGGCACCAGGTTTTCTTGCGTCCAACGGAACTTCCAACGAGCGCTCCTGTTAATTATTTAACGCTACAATTTCATTTGTCCTCTAGCGGCGCCACCTTATCGCCATGCTTCAGTGGCGCTTTCCTCTCCATTTACAGTTGCAACCGTGCCCGTGCGCGATCGGATCGAAATCGATTTGTACGGAATTAAATACGGCCCATCAGCAGCGGCATTATTCGCACGCGGAAAGCCGAGGAAAACTTGGCTTTCATGCCCAAGCGCCCAAAGACAAGAGGACACACACACGTAAAAGCAGACACACGCCGTTTTTGTTGCAGATTCTTTAATTAAGTTTTATTCTTTCGGGCGGGCCCAGATGATACCACGTTCCGGTGTGTTTGTTTGGCAGTGACAGTGCGCCGAGACGAGCAGAGAGATAAACGATGCGCACGCTGGGCTGTGGTGTTAATGTGCTGTAGTAAATCATAATTGCTTTTGCCATAATCTGCACGACCCATCGCCACTTCGGAAATCGATGTGGAAATTGTCATGAGCGGGCGCGCAGGGGAAACAGGGAAGGCAATCGAATTGGAAAAGGCGAACAGTAATTATACGAATGCGAACGTCGTTAGTGTGATGCTACGCGATAAGATAATTTGGTACATGGTGAGCGGTTTTCTCCACCAGCAAGGTTCTTGACGGATGAGTGAAACGGGCCAAGGATTATGACGATGCCTAGTGACATAATAAATAAATGCGGCATGAGGTGCATAGCAGACAAAAGCGCATATTGTTTCATATTGTGAAATCTGTACGATAACTGTTGTTCCTGTGTTCTTTTTCGTCTTTGGAATCCAGGATATTCTTCAATATACGAGCATGTTTTATTTGGTAGAGTTTTACCAAACACAAGAACAGTCATGTAAGAGCGAATTGAACCAAAATATGAAGGTCAAATAAACATGTTGATATTTAGTTAAAAAGTTAAACAATCAAACAGTTAGTAAACACTTATGGGCTCTGGCACTCTAAATTTGCTTGTAAGTCCCCATAATTTTGCAATCCTCCATAAAGGCAATGAAAAAGGGTGAAAAACTCTTCTCAACACTCAAATTCATGATAAAATCGATATAATTGCGATTGAAACCCAAAATGGTACAATCAAAATTTCCAAAATTTCGTAGAATAGAATAAACTCAATATCTTATTTATTTAATGCAGTTTCAATAAGCAGCTAAGGTTCTGAATAATTTTCTTTAAAAATTAAAATCAAAATATGCATATAACTAGTCAACGTTTAGCTGTGCAGCAACTGGTCAAGAAGAATGGCGTTTATCTTTAAAAAAAATAACACCAAACGAAATATGTTTGTGTCTTTGCTTATGATGATTTGTCGAATCATCCAATCACAAATTAACACAAATATTAACAATTAACAAAATATTGTTAAAATAACCATATTTAGCTATGCAAAAATTATGTTAATCTATTCACTTCTATAAAGCAACACACATTTTGACACTTTTTCTGAAATTTTTCATTCGTTTTCTTAAGGTTCCTCTATTTCGGGTTTCGCTGTAGTTTGATCGAAGTTATATCACCAGCAACTATTGTAAAAGTAGAAAAAGGGACCAAATATTCCTAATGGTCCCCACATATCTTGTTTTAGATGGTTCAATAAAAATAATTTCAACCAGTTACTCTAAACTCTTTCAAATGTTTTTCATATTGTTATTCCACAGGTGCTATATCTCACTTCGTTCCTTTTAATGTGGTTTGTTAGTTTCTTTTCTACGTTCCTTTAATTGTCATTCAAGGATATAGAAAATTTTATTATGTCTAAAAAATTGAAAGAAAATATCAAAATATAGAGAAATTTTAATTTGCAAAAGCAAGTAATAATAGCAACGACAAATTAAAGAATATTAAACACACATTCCTTATAATCATTGCACAATCCTTTTACAATGCAAGACACCCCGTCGTTAAACAATGTGTTAAAATGATTCCGTAGCTATTTATAAAATGCATCCCCCGCGCGAGACAGGCGACAGTGCGTTTCGTGGAAAACGGCTTCAACTCCCTGCGGTCGGCTCACAGACGCTACCACACTCTGCGGGCGATAGTGAGAAATGATAGGCAATTCATATTGGGACGCCTCCCGTCTGCTGAGTGACGTTGTTCTCGGAAGCGCAAGACGAGACTGCACCGCACAGTTTCGCGCTTTTCATTCATCTTTCGCCACGGTGCACGCAAAAAAGGGCATCGCTAAAATTAGCCCTTTGCACCCGCGGTCGCCACAAGTCGACGGAGGCAACCCAAACCATCCAAACCGTTTGGCTGGAAAATCCTTGCGTTTGTTCCGGCAGATAACACGTGCGAACGCTGCACTCGAACCTCCTCTGCATGGTGCGCAAATTGTGCACAAGAAAAATGGTACGGTAATTCTTACCTCCGCTTGGTACTGGGAGGGGAGTGAAGGCAGAGTGGCACGTAGCGCAGAATATGATAGAAAAGGATTGAACCACAACCTTCACGCGCTCGCATGCCTTCTTGGCAGCTATTTATGCGCCCCCATAACTCTTTGCGCAAGCCGCCCTGTCAAGTCAGAGGTTGTCATTTATTGCAACCCGTCCTGCCCGTCCGAAGACGGGCAGATACACCGCGGGAGGAGTAGGGCTGGTCGGTCGAGTGTCATCGGAACATGCAATTCCGATGCGCTGAAAATCCACTTGAGCGGATGCAGCAGAGAATAGCGAACGCGAGCGCGCGACGGGTAGGGGCAACCGGGATCAAACCTGCACTTACTCTGACGTGCTTACACATTAGATGAACATGGCTGAGTTGTTTTACTCGGGCACAGCTCAACTGAACCACCTCCCAGCGAGGAAATGCAGCACCATCCGGTCCTGCTCGCTTCCGGTGGATGCTCTATTTCCGGCGCTGGCCCCCACCCCGGTGGACGGTGTGTTAACCAACCTGCCCAAACCATTCGCCCGTACACTCAACTGATGCGTTGTGACATGCACGTTGTGGGGTAGCTGGGAGGGTGTTAGCAGTGCATGCAGTGAATAAATATGAAAAGTGAACCACCAGAAAGGCTTGGTGGGTGACAGCGAAGCAGTAAGGATAGCCGCGCGTGGCTTCCTTTTAAAAGAATGCCATATCCTTTATGTTCCTGTTGATTTGCTTTAACGCTTCTCCGTGCGCATGCTGAAGATGAGGAAGGTTTGATGACGGTAGCTCATGTACTTGTCGATAAGGGATTTGTTTTTAACTTTTTTTTTAACAGAATGTCACTGGGATGTGTCGTTGGTGTACATCCATTCTACGCTATGGAATATTTTTTTATTGTCAATAGATGCATTGTTCTTGTCTTTTGTTGTAGCTGAGTGTTTGTATGTTTTATATGAATTTTCATGTTTAATTTTTGTAGCTTGTTTAATTGATTTCATTATTTTTTATTCTGTGAAAATTCATTAGTAAATGTTTATATTTTTTTTGTGACTCAATTTCTTTTATATATGTAATTCTTTTTTTGATAGATTGATATATTTGTTTTTTTGTATATTTTTTTTATTTTTTATTAATTTTATGTATTTATAATATAGTATAATCATAAAGTTTTTATTATTTTCTTTATTTTTCTTTTTGCTTTATTTCTATTTGCTTTATTTATCTACAAATTGCTTTGATTTTGTTCTATTTTTTAAAAAATATTATTATTTATAAATTTATTCGTCAACGATTGCAATAATGTACACCACATTAGCTTAATCAACTAATAAGGGACAGCAAATTTTCTGAAATTTTAAAAAATTATTCACTCATACAACTGCCCTAGTAGATTGAAATGAAAACTTCGAAATAATAAAAATATCGCCTTAACTTTACACATAAAATATTACACATAAAATAATAAGAATTTTAACATTTAAACTAATTACAGTTAGACGAAACCTATGGCAATCAAATAAAATGAGTCAGGATAAAATGAGTTTGTGATAGAGATTTCTTTAAAAACAACAGTAAAAATATATTCAGCATCTGATAGTGTGAAATAAATAAAAAATAAGCATCAAAACTAGACGGACTGGATAAAATATTAATTTTAGTTTTTGTTGTTGAGATTGACGGTCAAAAAACGTTCATTGAAAATCATTTTCTGTTGCAAATGGAGTGTGTGTTTAAGTACATTTTTATTGTCCTTAAATTAAATGTTAATTTTATAATACATATTCTAGCCTTTAACCACGTTAAACAAGAAAAAATATGCAATTTTTAATAAATTGAATATTTGTTACCCTCACGTTTGTTGTTTTATTATTCCTTTTCCCATTTAAAATCCAATTCCCAAATTCCTTCTATGTATGGCCCAACGGGGTGAGAAAAGCCGTTTGAAAATTTCACAGCACCAATAAGACACAAAACATTACTGACATTTATAGCCGCTCAGGAACTCAAACTGCGTTTCGCCCCCAACACGAGTCAAACCCATTAAGGTTGCGGAAACGGGTTTACAACCCGCCTTTAACGTGACAACTTATTCATTAACCATCCCACACGGTCCCGGTGCGGATGGTCAAGTCCCATCAACCCAATCGGGTGCACGAGATGCACCCGGCAGCGTGTCGACTCCGAACGGTTCGAAACGCGTGGTGGAAAGTATAATTTGATGTGACATTATGGTTATGTGTGCGCTCCTTAGCACGGTGGCCCTGTGTGCGATGCGTTGGGGTTTTTTTGCTGTGTTTTTCTTTTCACCAGTTTCACCTGTTTCGTGCCGTTTCGAGGTCGACAAAAGGGGCGACTGAGCTGGTGCTCATAAAAATGTTAATTTTAAAACATAATACGAATCCATTTATGCTGTCGCACAGTTTGCCTTCCTGCCGGGTTGTGAGGCGTTTTGGATGGTGAGTGTTGAATTTTTACGCATTTGGATGGATTTTCGGTGGCGAAAAATGAAGCACAGACCACCAGATAATCCTTGGCGTGAAACCTGTTCGCATCCTTTGTTTGATAATTGATGTTTTTATATTTTGGAAAACCTTCGGCATGTATATTCGATCACACGCTTTGAACACTGGTTGTGGTAAACCGCCGACTTTGCGACGCATTTAACAAAATACACCACGGGGATGGATTTAATCTCATTATGACATTCGTTAGCATTGATTGTAGTTGAAGCGTAGAGCTAAGCTGATTTAGGTTTGGCAGATGTTGTGGCTTCGACTTGAGAAGGGTACATATTAGTGACAAAATATTTATGCTTAAAATTAGCCTATTGATACAAAGTTTACGGTTCTGGAATTTTTTTTGCCATCAATAAATAACCATTCAAGCAAAACCCGCAAAGTAAACTCGTGAATTAAGCATTTCCTTTCCTTTGTTTAAATAAGGCATACAATATTTGAACCGAATAAGTAAAGAAAGATAGCTGCAAGAATGTTACAGCATCAAGATAACGTGAATAGAAAAGGATAAAAACAAAAATTAAAATCATTTTAAATTTGTTGAGGCAGGGATCAATAAAGCGTAATAATGCGTTCATTTTTTTACACTAGCGCTCTCTATTGGCAGTTATAAGAAGCGGTTCCACAAAAAATGTGTATTTTTCTTTTTTGTCTCTGAAAATAGCTAAAAAAACTCACATTATTCAAGTTTTATAGTCTTTTTCGTAGATTTATTTTTTTTGTTATATTACTAAAATTGATTTTAAATGCTGTGGATTACTTGTTCCAGATGAGACTAGCGTAAAGCAAGAATATACTGCAGATTACGCTTCGTAGACCCTGGGTAATTTTCTTATTATAAAGTCTGGAGGATGCGGGCACGAAAACGAGTACAATCTATCAAAAAAAAAAAACAGTGTTTATTACCTTCGCAGGATAATACCAACCAACCCGAAAAAAACCCTATTTCAAACGCACAACAATCACGCCAAAAGCAACATAAATCATACTTTTCGCATTTCCGCACCTTTTTTATTGCTTCCTTTTCAACGCAGCGATATGCTTAACATTATTTTCTCCAAACTAGTGCCATTTTTCCTACCACCCTCCCATTACGCAAAGATGAATTGTTGCAGAGGAACCTCTTCCGGGGAAAACAGCGCGAACGAAAACTCTTCCAGGTCACTGAAATTAATAGTTGTCCCGATTTTTCACACACCATCCACTGAAAAAAAAAATCGCTGAAAAACACCGAACAAAATTTATAGTTTTGTTATGCTTCAGCTCCGTTTGCGTGAATTTCACAATCGGCAAACAGAGAGGGGCAACAGCAACGCTTAAAACTGGTGCAAAGTTTTCCGACGCCATCCGAATTGCGACCAGTGCATGCATTATTGCAAGGGCTCACAGGGCAAGTGGCAAAAATTTGTCGCAAGAATAAATCGAACAAACTTTCCGGGCGCAGATGAGTTGTGTGGTGCTGTCCCGTCGAGAGATTATGGTGTGAAAAGTGATCGTTTTCGATAAAGCAAGTGCGATTGTTGTAAAAGACCGTACCCGGGTACAGCGTCCTTTGGGTGCTTTTATCCTTATCCCACAAAAAAAAAGGAGAGAACTGGTCGTCCTCCTCCGGGAGCGGTTGTAGATAAGCATTACTCTTTGTTCAAAATTACAATCAATCACCGAATGAATTCGGTTCGATTTGTTAACAAAAAGAGACCGAACTTTCATCCTGCTGTTTTGACAGTTCCCCCGGGAGGCGCAAAAGTAAACGTGAAGGGAAAAGCCCCCGGAACGATTGGTCGTATTCGAAAGTTAGAACAGAAATCCCACGGGAGATTTTACTTAAAAAAAATTGCAGAGAAAAGAAAAAAAAAGAATGATTTTTTTTTCTTTTCATTCTTTTGGGAACATAGTTTTGGGAACGAGAAAAAAAACTGTGCTCTACAATAAAATCGATCAAACTCCCGCAGGCAAGGAAGGGGAAGCGGAAAGCTTCGAACGCTCACCTCGGGTGTACGCGGAGAGTGAGAATATATAAGCTCGATATGCAAATTGATTTCGATCAGCTAGAAGCGCCAACAGAAACAGGATCAACAATCCCGGTGACATCCACGGCACACAGCAACCTGGAAAAGCGCGAAAAAAGGTGAACGATATCCGGTGCCCCGTTGTGAGGATATCTGCGTGTGTGTGTGTGTGTTTGCTTCGCCAGGGGACACTAGCTCGTGCGTGTGTGTGGCAGAATGTCCTGTCCTGGAATGGCATATCTTCATAGATGAAATCACTCTCTCACACACATCGTTGTCCCGGCAGTCCGGAAGCAGCAACAGTAATAACAACCAACAGTCTCCGGAAAATCCCTCGTGTTGGCGAGAGTGGAAATGCAAAAATGGAACCAGCAAAAAAAAAGGGGAAATAAAAACTCTGCACCTCGATCTTGCGAACCGGCGCTCATGCAAGCATAAATAGGCAAATCGGTGGAATGTGTTTCCGGTTTAAATAAAATTCAATGATCGGTCGCGCCCAATCGAGTCCCTGTTTCGGGTGACGGTACGGTAAAAGGACCGTACCTTTCCGCGGGCCGCACCCACCTGGCCAGGGGTTGTGAGCCACGAATGATGACGAAGCTCATGAATAAAATATTGCTCCATTTTTTCACCACCAGGGCCGGTTTCACTCTAGCAGAGTGAAGCGAATTTTTGCGAAAACGTACCTCGCGTTCATCGAGTGCTTAGAAAAATGAGTTATATGATGGCTTTTAAAGGTTGATTGTTCGCGGTTAGAAAGGTTTTTTTTTGTTTCGATTGTTTCTTTGGTGCACTTGATTTCGGTTTCTTTGCTGCATTTTTGGAAAACCTTCGTTTAAAATTTTATGTTTCAGAACTAACAGCTTTTGTAATACTTCACTGCACTGGACCACTGCTCACATTTATTCGATCGCAAGCAGGTCGTTCGATTGTTTTTCATGCTAGTTTTCATTAGAATTATTTTTATTTATATCTGTTTGCAGAAAAATGTCAAAATATGATTTTTATTTGAAATATTATTCATTTACTGAGTTTTACATTTTTTACAACAAATTCAAACCAAAGTAAGCAGAGCGTTTCTCATCGAATTAACGTATTCTGACAATCCAGACATTCGAAATTGTGTAGTATTGTTGATATAATCCACCCTGTAGAAAGTTTAATTTTCGTACTTTTTTATTAAATGTAATCAGAAAATAAGTTTAATGTTTAGGGATTAAATAATAATGTTTAGGGATTTAAAGCCTTTTCAAATATATAAAACGATGAAATAAAACAAATAATACGATACTAGGATGTCCTAGTAAAAATTACTTTTAATAACTTCCACTATCTTCCACCAGCTGACGCTGATGAGCATCCTTACTACGTTAGCGAATAACGTCCCGGGTACCCTTACTTTTATGGAAGAATCTTTATTTTTGTGCTGAATCTGATCTATTACTTTTATCAGTTTTCCACTCAGTTACTAGAACTGTTTAAATGAAGAAAAAAAAAATACTTAAACTGATATTAATAAAAATATAATAATTTCCGTTGTATTTTGTCTTCATCTTACTAGTAAAATAGGTTGCATTATAATAACACTTATTAACATTTAAAACACTATTCTTCGTCCTTATTAGGCAAAAATCTACAAATGAAATATCTTGTGTGATACCGATCCGTAGTATCATGCAGTTTCTCTAGCCGCCGTCAGAGAACGCCAGTGTAGGATACGTTTCGTCTTTATTCTACGCCGTCAGAGAACGCCACTCAATTACGCTTCGTCTTTATTTTAACCACAATGTTCATAAAAATGGTATTTAGTAAGCAGTAGTAATATTTTTTCTGGAAAGGCAAAAAAGGCAATAAGTTTTTCATAATAATCCTCCATCCAACTATTCAACAAACTAATCAATCATCAGTATTTCATTAAAATCTACTCAATTCAGCTCACTAGCCAAGTATCCATTTTCGCAAACGCTGTATAACACTGTTCCAAAATTGTTGCAGTCACGGCGGCGGCTCCCAACCCGTCCGCCCAATCCCACCTGCTGTCCCATCACAAAACGAAATATTGAAATTATCTCGTCCCCGAAAAAGCCGCCAGTCGGAAAGTGAACGATAAGCGATCGTGAGATACTGTCGCACACGCGCTGACTGTTGGTTGTCGGAATTTTAATGTCCACCGCACACGGCCGCCACCACCACCACCATCATCTAACGTGCTTCATAAAGTACTGTGCAATTTTGTTATGGAAATTATGCAATCGTGCTGCACTGGCGCTTGATGCAGGAGCGATGAAAAAAAAACGCGACTCCGAAGCGACTCGACTGGATTTTATTATTCATGCTCAGGGGTTTAAATGTTGCGCGGGCAGGAGAGCGGCTGTGGCGGGGGCGTTATTTTAATGAAAACCATTTTCCAAACCACACCTTACCCTAATGGAAATCCGTGTCCGTTTGGCGTATCGCAAAGCGCTGGGACATCAAATACACCTAGCTCGGAAATGAGTGCCGTAAAAACGTTCGGCAGGCGGTAACATCAAAACCGGCGCGGCGCCGGTATCGGGTCTGCGTCAATAAAAGCCAGACCGGGCAGATCGATTCAATAGGCGACAGCACAACACAGGCAGAGCGGTGTTTTCGCGTCACGCTGGTGCGCCCCCAAACTGTCCGCTGGACAGTAAAGCATTGAAAAAATGTCAATCAAAAAAATGCCAAAGGGCAGTTGTCCTCAGCCGTGGCTAACTGACGGATTTTGCGGGTGACTTCCGGGGGTTTTGTGATTTTTTAGCTAAACGATTACAGGTTCATTTTTTGTATGTCTCGTTGCACGCTCCCGTGTTCGACGACGACGTCAACTGGACTCTGTTCTCCGCCCGTGCGGCATTGACAGAGAAATCGGTTTTCCAATCAAATTTACATAATTTTCCTCCGTTGTCCATCCTTCTCACACCACATTTGCAGAGGGAAAGAATGGAAGTTATAACGGAAGTAACGAACGGGAGCGAAACGTTCGGGACCCCTTTCACGGCGAGAGCAGAAGCTTCCTTATTGCTGCTGTCAACCTCATCATCACCTCTATCACCCTACGCTCGTTTGACGAAGGCCAGACGCTTTCGCGCTCAATCAAATATTGACTATCGGTAAACCATTATTGTGCTGGCGATGGGTAAAACAGCCCAAGAAACTAGCTGGAAAGTTTACCGAACCTAGCAAAATAAATTGAAAGCATCTCGGCAGAAAGAAACTTTTCTCATACCTGCTGCCCATTTCTGCTAACAGTTAAATCATATTCTTATGCAAATTGTGTTTTCGAGGTTTTCTAAGCGGATGGCTCATAACTTCTTCTTTTTTTTGGTTAGAATGTTTTATCAGCTTTACTAAGCAATGTTAGAGAATTGTTCTTTCTGAATGTGAAATTTGTAACAATATATTTTCTTCTTAGTTGACTATCCTGCTATGGGTACACTAAATCACAACCCCCCATACGCAGGATTTACAATCTTGATATGGACGGGTACACTTAGTCATACAATACGGCCAGGCCGTCACTACAGAAGAAAAAAAATAAAATTTTGATTATGTGTTACACATTGAACGTATCTTAAATTTAGCAAAACACACAACAAATACTTAATTCCAAACATTGGATACTTATAGAGATTTGCTATTTTTAAGAAATTTAGTTGTTTGGTAAATTATTTCAACAAGAGAGCAAAATTGATTTCCACTATGAACAGAATCTTTTCATTACACAAAAAATTCAAACAGTTGTAAACGAATTCAAATCCTTCACAACAATGTTTCATGCCATCAACATGATTTCAAACACTGAATTTTAAACACAACGTGTGCTGTTTTTAAATTTTTATTTTTTTTTTTTTTATTCTGTAGTGACGGCCTGGCCGTATTGTGTGACTAAGTGTACCCGTCCATATCAAGATTGTAAATCCTGCGTATGGGGGTTGTGACTAAGTGTACCCATAGCAGAATAGTCAATCCTGCGTATGGGGGGCGGTAGTGGTCCGAATGAGATTCGAACCGGCGACGGGCCTTTTGACAGCCCTACGCCGTTACCACTGGACCACCGAGTCGGCCCAAATTTTTATTTTATGTAATATTACATTTTCATTTGATATTCATATTTTTTATACAAAAGAGAATATTGGATTACTTACTGAATTATGGGCAGTTGAATATAATCGTTAAATTTGTCTGTTTACTTAGCATTTGGTATCGATTTTCCAGTTGTATCCGAGTAAGCAAAACTGATTATCAATTATGTGCCAACTGTTTTAAAACTACAGGTATTGCCCGATATATGCCATACTCGATATACGCGATTTCGCTATACGCGATATTTTTAAACTGACATTTCATTTGCAACGGGTTGAATTCTCTTTGATGAGTTTTTTCATACTTCCAGTATGAGTTTGTATGGCATGAAGTATTGAACATACTGATAAAAACTGAATAATCAAATACAACTTGAAATACAATCAATTCAAAGATTTTTTCGCCTTAACGCCTGTCGTAACGTGTATCAATCTAGCAGTAGCAACAACTTTACGCAATATAACATAACTAGGATGGTTTCAACTATTAACAAAAAACAAGTGAAATGTGCTATTCCTTGGAACCTACATTGGTACGACTCTTACATATTCATGTACACACGAAACGTCACCAAGAATTCGATATACGCGAATATTCGAGATACGCTATTGACCTCCGGTCCGCATTGATAGCTTATATCGGAGAGTACCTGTATGTGTGAATATGAATTTAACTCACTTTCCTGGGTAAGTAACATGGAAAACCATATAAGTAGAAATCTTTGGAAGCATCATCACGGTCTGAAGTACAGAAACACCAGACTTTAAATAAACAGTGAATTTTCTACTCGCTCTCGACAGCAAAGCTTTAGCAATCACTTTTCATCATATGCATCTTGCAGCATCAAACTTGAAACAGTACCACCAACACAGTGCTATTTATACAAAAATTGTCGCACAAGCGGCGAACGCTTCAATTATTAGAAAAGGTAAAACGGCAACGATAGATTGATTTTTTTTCGCTTCCATCAAACGTGAGCATATTCTTGTGGCAATAACACACTTCTTTCGCCTTGAATTGCACACCGGAAGGAATTTCATTTCTTTACCTGATAAAAGGTAAAGTGAGGAACACTTTACTCTAGCTCAGATGTGTCAAACTCATTTCATTGGCGGGCCGCATTAACACATTTTCGATTATTCGCGGGCCGCAAAGATGAATTTTTCGGTAATCTATGCTCTCAAAACGATAATTTTAAATCTTCTTGCGGGCCGCATGCGGCCCGCGGGCCGCCAGTTTGACATACCTGCTCTAGCTGATTGAGATGCGTTCGTTGGTTGAAATAAAAAGAAAAACGGAGAAAACGACGGCGTCAAGTAAATATTGGCACTATTCACATCATCATTCTTTCCAATTTTCTGCGCTACTGTAGTGTCGTGCCGGCGGGAGAAAGCACGATCAAACGTCTGTGCAGCATCGTACGGCACACTCTGCGTGCCCGATAGTGTGCGCTTCGGAAGTGATGGGTGATGTCGTAATTTTTCTCATGCGTCCTTGGCTCACTCACCCCCCGGGCGATGCAAAGAGGGATGGCACGCGAACCTCATGAATGTTGCAAATCATCACCAATTTGCCGTGTTCCATGTCGTATCGGATGTATCCTGTTTTGGTTCTATTCTACCGTGCGAGGGAACGGTTGCTACCGGAACCGCGTGTGCACTTCCAGCTGTGCCGGCGCGTTTGCATTGCGAGGAGTCGCAGCTGCTAGCGCTTTGCCGGAAGTCAGCGTACACGGGTGTAGAAAAGAAGCACTAAATTGAAAACGCTCAAGGATGGTGCCGTGCGTCTTGCTTGGTGTAAGAAATGGATCCATTTTTCTCTACTCCTTGCCTGAGCAGAGAGGGTGACAAAGAGTTGAGCGAGAGGCAACACTATTCATATTTCACTACGGAGTGTGGAACGTTGTCAGAATGTGTGTATACACAGGTATGCACCGTGCCCGCCAAATTGGCCATAGCTTTATCGCACCCGGATTTCATTTGTCAACAATGGTTTGGAGCGCTTGGGTAGAGCTTAAAGATACACAACAAAGAAGCCGTTCAGTGACTTTCTTAGCCCGGTAGCGAGCAAATGTTGACGATGTTATCCAATATACCCTGGCGCTGCTCGGTGTGCTTTAAGCTCTAAAAACAATCGGTTGCAATTTGTGCAAGCTTCAGCTTAAAGTGTAAGCACGAGAGAAGAGAGCAAATGGGAAGAAGGTTAAGATAATCTAATTAATGCACACCTTGCTTTATGGGGCCTTGTAGCTACAGCGTGCCTAACGTGACCATCGCCGATATGCTTTGACGCTGTTAGTCACCGGGAAAGGTGCACTACAATCTTTTGCGAATGACGGAAAGAGGTAAGCTACTGAAACGGTGTGAGGGAAATTTAAAGCTGTGGTTCATTATGAAAGGATTTTAAACCGGCTAGTATAACCTCGGAGTCTTTTAAGCCATCATGCTTCTTTGATCCTACAACAGATGGCGCTATAAAAATTGTACTAAAACGGCATGTACTAAAATAAACACACTTTGTGTTTACAATGTATCTAAAGGTACAGCAATGTCTGGTTTTTATTGCCCCACTGACCAACTACAGTGTGTGGATGCAGGATAAACCGAGCTTGAGTGCAAAAGCTTCCCCATAGTGTGTGGTAACGTATGCGTTCCGCTAGGTACTAACTTCACTAATTACAGTGAACTTGAAAATTAATTTCAAAACTTGCTTTACCACCACATCTTCCTCCTCCCCGTGAAAGCTCCATTTGAAACAAAAGAGACGGGAATTGTGTAAAAAGCATTTAGTAAAGGCAAAATAGATTATCTACTTGTTGGTGCAGTCGAACTTCACCGTGCACTCCTTAGAACCGAGCGTCTGGGTGAACTCGATTTTATAGACCACGCGCCGAACAAGCGCAAGCCCGCGTACCGTGATTTATTAGATGATTTTAATTAGAAAACATAATTACATTTTCGCTGTCCGACACGGACCGTGGGCCACGAACGGAAGCACGTTTACGACGGAGCTTACTGGCTGGTGGTTTTGTGTATGTGCGTCTGTATTACTACCGGAACGAGGCACAAAACGAAGCGATGCTTCCGTGCTCTCTCTGATGCGAACTACTGTGCGAGCCACTTATGCACGTCCGTTTCGTATGCACTTTTGTATGCCCAGCCCAGTCCGTGTGTCGTTTTCTGTTTTAACTCCTCAGTACAGTAGCGTAAGTTTGATGAATGAATGAAATGACGATCATAAAGGCGGCTTGTTTTTCACGCCGTGTTGATGCACACAAACCGGTGGTTTTGTCTCGTGAAGGGTGATTTTGCTTGAAAAGGTGTGTAATTAATTCTTGCAACGTCGCTGCTCAAAAACGAGCGCATTAATTAACAGACTCTAGGACCTTAGGGTTGCATCAGTCTTTTAAAGCAACACACATAACTTTGGTGTTGAAACTGAGAATTAAATTCATCCATTTCAGATAGAAAACATAGCATTTAGAAACCGTTGGAAAATATATTTTTAATTCAGTAGTTTTAGGGTTGATTTTGAGTATAAAAATCGCTTTTTTTTATTTTGTCATTTCAGTAATAACGGACAGAGCTGTAATTTAAAACAATTGTAAGCTTCATAAAATGATGCACAAAAAATATTTGATTTCAAATCCTCAAAGAGTTCACAAGAACAACGAGTTCAAAACTATTCTGTAAAAGCTACTTAATAAAGAAGATATTCATTTCACTGTTATATTTTAAGAGCTATTGTAGTTGTCTTGCATACTTTTAGGCGTTTTCCTTCGACTGACCTCGACTGTTTGTTTTCTGTTTATTTTATTTTTGTTTAAAATCAAATCAAATAACTCAGGAACCCTAACGGATGCAATGAAGGAAACAATTTCAAGCAAATTATGTATAATTTTTCTCTCTTGGTTAATCTTCATTATGAAGCGTAATTATCCCGCAAACTTAATTACGTCCAGAATCGAGAATCGGAAACAATTAATAAAGATGCTCATCGCGCTATGCGAAATTGAAGCCACGGGAAGGCGTTTCAAAATAATAAAATTTTATGCCACATTCGACACATTGAACCCATAAATAAACTACCCCAATTCCTTCTTCTATTCCTTCCCAAACTCACCACCAACTCAGCATTTCCGCTCGGCTTGTTTTGGCAACGGTGGATTGGTTTAATTAAACTCGAGAGTGTTAATTCGCGCCTTTTGACGTGGAACGCGCGGCACCAATAAACTCCTCCACCACCTCTTGCCCCATTGCAATCGGAGCTCGTTTAAGGTGCAATTAATCATAGCAATTGGCAGCGGGACACGCGGCATTGCGAAACAGACACCCGCCACCCGAATCTTAAGAGAGCCCGCGCCGCAGTTGCTGCGAAAAGCGCACGCAACCGTACAAATTTAATTAGCAATTGATGCCAAACACAACGGCTAATCCAACCGTCGTCAGCTTCACGGCACATTTGTGAATTGAATGGGTCGCCGGGAGGGGAAGGGGGAGGGCAGTGTATCTGTATCAGCAGTCATTTTAAATCCAGCGTAGTAAGTAAGGATAATGTATTTCTGTCTACGTGTGTAACTGGAGCAAAAATTAAGATATGGTGACAGTGGAAAAGGGCTGCGAAAAATCCCAATTCCGACACCGACGCAACGGATTGAATCGGAAAATACCCCAGGCTTCCCCCGAAAGGGGAAAAGTTTTCCGGCCAAACGGAAGCAAAATTTATGAGCCAGAACGCCGGCCACTCTTTGTCTCTTTGCCGTTCGGTTTATTACTTTGCCGTGGGATGTACGTGCGGATGTCACCAGTGCGCGGTCTGTGCCGCTGTCATTAGCCAGAAGTCTGCACAGACGCTTGGGCCCGTTAATTTTGCCTCGGTCAGTCGCCTTCGGACACACAGCATCCGGAGCTCGCGGCGAGTTAGCGGAATGACACGGCATTGTGTCAACCCTCCGGTTGACATTTTCCTTGCGGGGAGGGGAAGAAAAGCGGGAACTAGGGTTTGAAATTAAATTCTAGCCTGTGGGAAAATCGTTGTTTTGGGGTGGGTAAGATCCCATTCCAATCAAGTTGAAAATGATGCGTTCACACAGAATGGACTTTAAAATAGCTTGCGGATTGCCGAGAGCTCGATGGTTGAGCCTTTTCAAATGAAGGAGAATTTTCCAATTTTCTTCCAATGCCCATAAGCGCAAGCGGGAAGGGTTCCTCTGGAAGGATAAATTTAACCTCAGCAGAAGCAGCAACACCAGTAATCCTTAATTCCCATCCAATCTGCTAGCTGCCTTTGAACGTATTGAAGCATCCCAATCCCCAAAAAACCTCGAATGACAACAACTTTAAACGCTCCTCCCTCCACCGCCCCATCCCTCCCCCCTCACCGGAAGGCTTTTCGCTTCGAGTGATCTTTAATCAAACCCCAAACAACGGAACCCGCCCAAGATAAGAAACGATATCGTTAACGGTTACGATATCGTTTCCCTGTTCCGCTTCGCCCCCAGCGCGGTGGTGTCTGTTTCGTCTTGTGAGTTGTTGTGAGGCAAGAATTTAGTGTACTACTTTTTAGCATCGTAAACCCGCCCTTTACTCCACCAGCGGGCTGGATCCGTCTGTGTGCGTCAGTGAATTTAGTGTCGAGTAAAACGGTAAAGTAACGACATCGCCCGGAAGAAACTCTATAAGAATAAACATAAAAATGCATTCCTTCACATTCCGAGGACGCGCGGGTTTTCCCCCTGCAGCCCTCAACCACCAAGGATTAAGCATTGTATGCGGAAAATTGCCATTTTTCTTGATGAAAGTAAGACTTAATGAAAAAGTGGCACAAGAAGCAAGAAGATCGAGGCCGGGGAAACAGCGCTGCCAACAAGCAAACGCAATAAACGATGATACTTAACCCCTTGGTTCGCGTTCGCTGCGGGCGGAAAAGCGTAAAGATACACCGAGAATGTGGGAAAACAAAAACCTCCCCGAGACCGTTCCTTTTTTTACCCAATCGCAACGGGAAAACATTCTTCGGTGGCGCATTAAAGTGTGGCCATAAGCGAGATGCTAGTTGAAGGTTGGAAAGTTTCACTCCACGCCGGACTGGCCCGGAGTGTTTCCTCCTACTTTATTTTGTTGGTGTTTCGGAGGAGTTTAGTGTCGTCAGTTTTTACATCGCCACGGAGGCAAGCTCAAAGATTTAAGTGAACTTTTGCACTTCATGGTCGCTTTGTCTCTTTGGTGAGGGTTTTGCGTTCGTTCGGCAGTGAAGGATGCGCTGTAGGAAAGTGTTTGTTTTTAGCTATCGGGGTGTGTAAAACTTGCTTCGTTTTCGCTTACGACCGATGCTGCGATGCTAAAGATCTGCATCTGTTGGTTTATCTGTTTTTGTTGCTAGAGAGTGGGAGATTAAAGCGATATTATGCAAGCTGTCAGTTCAAAGTGACCCATTTTTAACAATGAAGCAGTGTATCGGACAAGAAAAAGTATGAAGGAAATTAATACTAATGGAAGTTACACTGATGGAACGCACCTAGTTTAAAGTCGACAGTTCATTTTTAATGAAAAGAACTAACTAGTGTTAAATTTAAAAAAATCTTAGCTGAAGACTTTGCTGAAGAAGCTTGAGCTGAAGTTTGGATTTGCAAAAATTGAAAATCATATTTATTTTGCTAGGTGTTTCCAAATCACTGTATGTGCAAGAAATAATTCTCTCTTCATTGTATTTGAACAGTTCTTTTTCAATTTCATAACTAAAAATCTAAAAACGAAACAACATTATTCGAAGGCGAACAGACATTATGCATACATTTTTTACTACTCATCGTGTTGGCAAAGATTTTTCAAAAGATTTTTCGTGGCTGCTCCACATTTCTTGAAAAAGGGAAATCTTGAAAGATCACTCATGAGATCCTGAAAAAATGAGTGGTGAAAAACAATTTCAGCTGCAGTGGCTCCGCGGCTTAAGAAGGAATGAGTGAGTTATTTTAATCAAGTGAACACATGGAGCAACGAAGAAAAATTACGACACTTTTAACTCCTTTGCCATTTGTGGATTATACTCAGCCATCCTGTAAGCCAATTGGTCCATAAAGTAAGTGAGCGTAAAAAAAAAGGATTTAGTGTATGCACTTTTTTAGAATCTATGAAAAAAGTGAATATTTTTATGTATTACATCAGCACTGGGTTTGGCTGTATCTGTCAAACCAATCACTAAATGAAAGCAATTTTCATTGTTCAACTCTATTGTATGTACGTTATTTATTATCACTTTATTATCAATGAATCGATTGAAATTTCAATAATTTGAGAGTTTCTTGATAAAATTTTGCTTACACAACAACTTAAAGAACACTCAAAAATTATTTTAAATTGTGCTTGTTAACTCTTTTTAATTGATTCAATCGATTTTTATCTACGTGATTTATTTTAACTAATTTAAAAAAAAACTTTGCGATATCAAAGATTTTATTTATTGGATAAATTATGGTAAACGAATGAAAAAATGGTTCAGTTTTTTTAATGATGATTTTTTGGAAAACTCTATTTTTGAAAATAGTTCTTTAGTTGGCGCCTAAATGGCTGCAATCAGGATTAAGCTGGTGTAGAAAAGAGGATAAGGATGATGTAGGAATTAGGTTTAGAATGGTATAGGGTTTGGTTTAAGATTGAGTAGTATTAGTGTAAACAGCATTGTCAGGGGTAGACGATAAAATAAATGGGATCAATAGCAATCAAACAGTCGACTCGGCCATATACATTTTCTTAACGACAAAATTATATTGCCAGTAATTTATTGAGCTGTTGAACTCTATTGAAAATGGAACACCTTGTTAGAAAGAGACTTGTTGGGTTGCAATGAAAAAGACAAAATAGAAAAGGCCTTCAAAATGATTTATAAACACCAAC
>KB671801.1:41715-54727 GCA_000349105.1 Anopheles epiroticus | reverse complement strand
CTGTCAGTTCAAAGTGACCCATTTTAAACAATGAAGCAGTGTATCGGACAAGAAAAAGTATGAAAGAAATTAATAGATATGGCAGTTAAACAGATAGAACGTAACTTGTTTAATGATAACTAGTAATTTTAAATATAAAGAACAAACAAATGTCAGGTTAACAAGATCTTCTCTAAAGCTGAAAAGTTCTATTTAAGATACTTGGCTCATGCCCAGGCTGCATTAAGAAACTCTTTGGTTTCAGGCCTTAATAGTTTCTTAAGGCATTTAAATATCAATTATGGTTTATTACAAAAAAACAGTCCGTTGCTTGCGTTACAGCATAAGGATTTGAAACGTTACTTTAAGGGTTGACAATGCGTGTCAACATGTCGTCAACCTGTGACTGCGATGGGATGAAGACACGGAACAGATACGAACAAGCCGTAGCATTTTGCAAGTGTAATCACATTTTTATTTGTTGAAAATAGTCTACGAAGTAAAGGTGAGTGTGTATTAATACTATTTTTTATTAAGTAGAGACGGCCAGGCCGTATTGCATATTAATACTAATTTTGCTCATTTAATACAGTAAATGAAAACATTTGCAGCTAATCACCCATGCAGCAAGAGGCAGCGGACATCGGAACTGCTTGAGATCTCATCGATCGCTGGAGCCGTATTAAACAAAATAATCATGTTATTTTCGCGAATGGACTGTGTCGCTATGTGTGTGATATCCCTAATTTTATAATTGAAACATAGACATGATTTTTAATGGAATTGTTTCCTTTCTTACGGCTTAAAAACGAGACAGATATATCATGCTGTCCTTTTCAATGAATCGACGACAGGGAAGCGTTACGAAGTTTCTTAAACTCAAATTTTACTGCTTAGTAGAATGTTAAAAGTAATACTTTTAGTAATACTTCTAATGGTTTCTCTAAACACAAATTTCTTCTAGGGTGGGTATACATCATGAGCGCCAATTGATCCAAAATGATTTCTAAACACCAACAAACTACATACCAATGTTTAATATGTTTTCGAAAGCGAAAACTACACTAAACACAATATTTATATACAATGCATATACTAAACCAACAGCAATTGAACAACACAGATTGCTTCATCCGGATCGCCATCCAACAATCGATATCGGTATCAGCATACTCTCACCACAGCCTTAGTACACTCTTATCACTTCCACTAGTTTTGTAGGTCACATCAGCTTCCCCAATCACCGTTCCCCACTCTTCCTCCCCTCCAAAAGCAAAAACACAAACCGAAATAAAATTCCAACCGCCATTCAAACTATTTCGTCCCCGCTTAACGAGTGTGTCCCTGTTCTCCTATACCCCCCACCTCCCATCCCCTCTCACAGTCGATTGCCATATTGCATCAACGCAATATCTTTCAGTTATCGAATCCTGTATGGTGCGCATTTTAATGAAATAGGCTGTGCCGGGTTTTATCGACAACGAGTTTCGCTGTGGCGAGTTGAGTGATTTTGTACGCGTTTTTCCCCCATATCTCGATTTCATTTCGCTTCCTGTGAGCGTTGTCACCTTTCCAACCCCGTCACGAACGGCGGCCGTGGGAAAGGAGGTGGCGAATTGAATTGTTTAGTGAGAACCGGAATGGGTTCAATAAAAAAAATCCTGTTCCCTTTTCGGGCGGTAAAATGAAAATACCAAAAAAGGAAATAAAAAACAAAAACCGAGATGGGGAAAATTTGCAAACATGAACGCTTCAACGATGCGTGGAATTTCTGCCAGGTGCATAACAGGAATTTGTCGTGCGAGTAGCCTACATCACAAATGAATGCGCTTGCAATGATTTTTTTCTCTCCCATTTTAGTGCACGAGGGAGTGGAAAGAAAAATGGAAAAAAACGCATTGAACAATACATCGGGTTCACGCTGCGCTTAAAGACTCGACAGTGTTCGATGCGTGGGTAGAAGCGCGTAGAAGAGGTTGCAGAAAGAATAAATGGAGAGGGGCTGAAGCACAGTAAATCACCAAATATTTTATGCATACATCGGGCGAGATTTATGTACATTTTATGCACACTAAAAATCACTCAATAAATTAAAAAAATATGCTGAATCGAACAAGTAATAGAGGTAACAATAATTCAAACGTGATTTATATGATTACTTTTAACAGAACTTTAACTTTAACCAAGAACGAATGCAATCGCTTTGAAGGAACAAGAACAAATCGCCCTTCTTTCAGCTGACAAACCCGTCCAAAGAACTCTTGTGGTTCACTTTGTTTACCCGGCGCTTTACATCTGCCAACATCTGGCAGAACATTGTTTTGCGTCGGTCGGCAATCGGTGTCCCCCGTCTTGCTCCCGTCCTCATTTACCGACCCCGGTCCGGAAAGAACCATTTCTCGGTCACACAAATCTACCAAGCTACACAATCACAAAGTACACACGCCACCAGCTCCGGACCAAGCACCCGTGGATAAGTAGTCTGCTTGAACATCGTTCGGCAATTTATTTCCTCCTCTCCCTTGGGTTGACATTGTCGGGATTGTTAGATATTTTCCGACTAGCCGAAACCCCTGCAAGAACATCGCTCGTACTAGACTCAGACTGTTTGGAGCAGGCTTTGAAGGTTGTAGCAAAGAAGCAAAGAAGCTGTAGGCAAAGAAGCTGTAGGCAGACAAGAGACAAAATGGCAAATGATTCCAACTGTTTAGAGCGGCATTGTTCTCGTGGGTTGTACTTGCGGGAAGAAGAGGCAAGGTCTCGGTCTCATCCCGTGCCTCGTCTGACAGACATGCCGACCCCTCCCGGCCGGAAAAGCGTCGAGAAATAATGATAAGTATCAGTGTGAACGATCAGAAGAAACCGTCGTTGAAGATGGCGCCCATGCGTGGTACACGAACGGGGAAGAGATTTTGTGCAATTGTCTCCAACGGGGGACGGTTGGCGCTGAATTCGATGTCATTGTCATGCCCGCTATCTGTCGCGTACCGAAATGCTAAAGTTGCCGGCGGCTTCCGGTACACCACCGGTATCAACCAAACGGAGGAGCAATATAATCAGCTCCCTCCCGAGCCGCCGTCACTGTCTCGTGCCTCTCGCTGGCACGTGTGTATCGATTTTCGTAATGCCATTTTCCTCCCCCTGAGGAGGCCGTTCCCGTTCATCACAACTTGAAGTCATCATTATATGGCGCGCGGTGCAGCGCGATAACAATGCTCTGATGCGATGCATTTGCACTTGTGGTTTTGCAAAAGAGAGGGAAAAGTGGATGAAAAAGAAGCCCAGCAAAAAAACGGAAACTCGTGGTTGAAAGCCCCACCGCTCTCTCAAGGGAGCGGAATGGCGAGAGGCAGGGTGTAGGCCGGTAATTCAAAATACTTCTTCCAGTCTGTCGAGCATCAAGAACGCTACTGAACAGTGGAAAATGTGCTGTGGAAAGCCCAGGACGGAAGGATACTTTAAGTATGGAGCAGAGGAAATTGTCCACTGCGGCTTGATGCTGTCAAGTGATTTCACTTTTTTCTGTGTTAGTATTCGTGCATGCGAAAAGAGTATGATTGTAGTTGGGTTTTCATTTCACATAAGAATGTTTAAGGAATTAAATTTTTACGCTGCATTTCATAAATTATGCATTGAATAAATCGTAGAAACGTAGAATAAAACAGTTTTTCCTACGAATGATGATTTATGCGTAGAAAAAAAAACACGCCTAATTTTATGCAATTTGCGTTCAAAACTCTTTCTTTTTTTGCTGAAGGTTTGTCTGATGGTCACTTAATTTAAGATAAAGCTGATATTGAAGTTTAATTTATTAAGTTTTTGGTAAATTAGGCAGCTAACTGTTATTGAGGTATATCAGAAGACAGTGAACTCGTATGCTACATCAAGTTGAGTTAATCTAGAGGAATATTGAATAAAGCAGAAGATGGAAGAGTGCAGCCATGGATCGAGTTCTCGGAGACGGATAAGATTCCAGGCCATCTCTTTAAAAATATGCACTCTAGAGCAGATGAAACGAAGGAGCCGATAATAAAAGCAGATCGTATTAAAATTTATGCGAATAAAAAACGCCTTCCAGTATGCTATTTGCATTACAAATTGTTAGGTTTTGAGAAGTGTGTTTCCGGTTTAAGGCTTTCAATTGCTTTGAATCCTGTAAAAATTGAAGTTCTTTAAATAAAAAAGGTTAAAGTGATTCGTCCAACCAATAATCTAATACAGTTTTTTTTACTGTTCGACAAATTTAAGGCCACCAGAAGCAAAAGATAAAAAAAATCATCTAGGCAAAGATCAAAACGAAATAATTTATGAACCTTTCAAAGACGCGCCCACACACCTCCAGGGAGCGATGAGAGTTCCGTGTCAGCTGTCTACAGGCCAAAGGCACGCGGCACACATGGCAATGTTCTGTCGGTACGTGGGCGCCTACTACAAAACCGAATGTGAGGTAACAAATTGAGAAATAAATTAAATTGATTGGCCCAGTCGTCAAACGATCGATCCCGGTTCTGCGGTGGCCAGGGAGTTTGGGGTTTTATTTTCATCGCCCGAGCACACAAGCAGGGCACAAAACCACAGCCGCATTGCAGCATAACGGATGGGGAAGGGCCAGCGGTATCAACCAGAGGTATCCATAAAAATCTGGGACCAGCAGAAGAGTGAGTGGAATGAGCTGTCTCCGCATGTTCCGGGTTCGTACACATTCCTGATGAAGAATTCTTTGCTGGGTGTACGCTGACTCATCTTGTGCTGCGCCACTACATCACTCGGAAAGCAAATGTAAAATTGAAATAAAGTGAAACGTGTTGAAAACATAATTATCACCACAATGGTTCTGCCGTGCTCAGCGCCAAGCAGGCTGCCATTTGTATTGCTGGAGCCTTCTAATTCGTGCTTACACCGCTGGAGAAAGTACATTTTGTTTGCGGTCTCGTCACCATCGTCACCATCGTCACCAGCAGCATCATCTACGTCTTTATCGGTTTTGGAAGGAAGCCACCGCCACACCGCCAGTGCCGCCGCCGAGGGAAAACCGTTTTCGTTAGTGGTCGATGTGGTGACACGCGCGAAGGAAGCTGACGTTGGCGCCGGATTTCGGTAAAATTAATGTCGCTCTCCCACAGCACGAACGAGACCGGTGCCGCTCACTGCGCGGAAAACGTGCCGGAAAGTGTTTGTTTTAATGAGCCGGGAATTAGTCGGGTGGTGTTGTGTCTCGCGGAAAACTTCGAACCCCGTCTGTGTGCGTCAATCGTAAAACGTTAAGGCGAGCCCGTGTACCCGCGATCCCCCGATTATGGGGAGTGCTGGAAAATACTGTTACGTTGGCGTCTGTGATGCCAAAGGAAGCAATGATGTAGTGGGAGTTTTATTGCATGGATGTGAGCGTTTTATTGAGAACGCTGTTTAAATAATACCTAATGGTCTGGGGGTGCTTTTTGGACGTTGCTGATAGTTGATAGCGTTAAAGGAATAGTCCACGTTTAACGACTGTTTGCATTAGTTTTGGGCTGTGTTTGGTTGTCCACATTTCTACGAAGGCTATTGGATGGAAATCCTCTCTGTTTCGGAGAAACTAATATACCTTTTGCTTCGTAAGCATTCAAGCAAGAAGGAAAGGCTGCACAGGAAATTAACGACTGAGCAAAGCTATCAAAGAAACTGAGGTCCATTAAATTAAGGAAAACTCATCTTTGGTCCTTCAAGCCGGATTTCCGTAGCGGACACTTTCATACGGTTTCTTCCACTTCAGTTAATCAAAGGCTCTAACATGACTTCGAACAATCCTTTATTGACATTAACTGAAGGATTTTGACCATACGTAAGAGGCTGGATGAATGTCATGGAGCTGATTTATCAACAAACCCTTTCCATTTAGCTCACCACTAGATAAACTTGTTCCCCCATTTTTGATGTACGTAACCTAATGCTTCGGAAAGGACTGCTAGAGTAGTGGATCAAGCACCTCAAACAGCTATCAGCAGCTTGTTCGCTCTAAAAAAAAGTTCTTTTTTTGTTCCATTCTAGCGCTGACCATTTCAAAAATCGAGAACTCACAAAAAATGTGTCAACCGTGGTGTAGGTTTCCCAGAACATCCTTACGGGGAAGGAGAAACCTCTCCACACGCCTACTTCGTGTCGTCGGAGCCGTTTTTCCGGTTAGTAATACATTTTTCTCGTTTTACCCATTCAACCAGACGCCAAGAACCCCTTTTGTGTAAGGACTGTCAAACAGCTACCGGAGCGTAAAGTGGGAAGAAAAATCTAACTCCTCTTTATCGCAGCGAGTCGAAAAAACAAACACTTGACGCCCTTGCTTCTTTCTGCCCGGTTCACCCTTACCCGTTGCGGTTCACTGGCAGTGCAAACGCGACATAAAAATTCAATCCTTGCCTATTTGTATCCGAAGGAAATCTGTGGCACTGTGGAAATCTAAACCGAGGGCGGCAAAAACACTCGTCCCAAGAGGAAATATCCCGAATATCAATACTAATCCGTAGCTCATACATTATCAGCACCTTGCCAGACGAGACCACGGCGTGTATGTGTATGTGCCAGTGTGCATGTCGCTAAAATGAGGTTTCCTGCCACACAACGATTTGATGGAAGCGTGATAAATATACACACATTTGGGGACGGGACACGTGCGGTAGAGTGTGAGTGAAAATCCGAAGAAAATCGATAAGCCACACAAAGAAACCCGAGCTTGGAAAAGATTTAGGCAACAAACTCTTTTGACTCTCGTTTAGGCTTCCTATTGACTTTGCTGGCAGAAAGGAGAGAGAAAAGGAGAAAATCTAACACATCCGAAACTTCGTAAGAGCCTGGTTGTTTTTGTGTATGATCAATCGCGCTGTTATTCTCGTGCTGTTGCTTTCAGCTTGTTTTTCCGTTTTTTTTTGCAATGCCGTTTTCCGCACCAATTTTTGATCTTTCAGCTGATATTTGGCCACCAGTGCGACACATAAAAATTGTTGCGCTTTAATCCGTTATAAATATTTATACGGATGATAATAACAATCGAAGCCGCATAACAAAGGAAGTTGAGTTTTAACGCGCGGCAGCAACCAGGCTGTGCCGGGGGCAAACGCGCAAGCTTCACAAGTGTTTGTGTTTCGAAACATAAATAAGGTTTCAATGTGGAGAGAATAATTTGAAGCAACAATGAGTTGATAATGTGATAAAGATTGACAAGATAACAGAATTAAATTGGAATGAAAATGTAGATTCTAGCAAAAAAAAATATTAGGCTGGGCTTAAAGCCCCCCTTGATCTATGCAAAATGTATAGCAAATTGAGCGTAACTTCAATTCGTGTTCGTGCAGTGTTGGGCTTTTTTTTCTAAAATCAGTATCAGAAAGATATTGTTTTGAATTTATTTAAAATTATCAGAACTAATAGCTCTGCTTACTTGAGCCCAATTCAAATTGCGTTTTAAGAAATAATTTTGCTATTCAAATCCTATCGAACATAAACGTCTTTTAACACAATACGACCTGGCCGTCACTGCGGAAAAAAACGTCTTTTTGATTATTTTTTAAAAGATTTTTATGATAAGTTCCGAGCCATTGCTTAAATCATTACTATTTCTACTATACAAAACTAACCTTAAGAAAATGATTTTTGTCGACACATTTAATTTAAGCTACAATTTTACCCCTTAAAGTATGCTAAACGCATGACACATGGAGCCCAATTTCAATCGACATGCATTGAGATGTTTTAAACAATATCTTTAACCTCTATTCAGTGTCAAGTAAATATTATGTTAGCCATTTGAAATGATTTTTGTTTGATCTTACACACTTCATTGAAATATTCTAAGCCTCTCAAAGAATGCAACATATATAGCAAACTGTGGCTATTTTTAATCTTGTGATGGGATTTCTGAAAAAAGTGTTAATTATCTACAATTTTTGTTGCTAGATATATTTATCTGAATCGTATCTCAAATGATTAACGTTTTGATTTCATTAAACTATCTATTAAAAACTATCTAAAATTTTTCAAGAGAAAAACATGAATAGGTCTTCCCTTGACGAAATTTGTGATTCACATCTTAACTCGATTCGAATTTTAAAGCAGTTCTACCTCACCACCCAGTAACGGTACCCACAAAGCATCAATATGCATTAAAAATCATGCACCAAGTTCCCACTTATTTCCATCAATTTTTTTCACAACACTATCTTTACTCCCGAAGTGAAAAAAAAAATCAATCATTTAAACCCCAAGCGCTTTATATTGCTGCTCTTGCACCTATATCCGCCTCTCGCATGTTCTTTGTCAAGTGCACACACTTTTCCCCTTCCCTCGCTGCTCCCCTTCCCATCCCATCAGTACAGCAAACGCAACGTCCCTGTGAACGTGACGAGAAAGGGCGATGAGCAGATATGCACTTTAAGAAATTAAACAAACACCAGCAAAAGCGCATCGGCGTCGTGCATTGCGGGCTTGCATCACTGTGTACTCCTTTGGTGGAACGTGATCGAGCACGTGTTCTTGCAGCAGGCCGAAGACGGGGCGTGGAATAATCCGTACGTCACGAGGTAACGTTCCTAAGCGAGTCGTCGGCAAACTTCCAAAAATGGATAGAATTTGAGAGCACGCAACCCGTTCGAGAAGTGGAAGGGAGGCGCTGTGATTCTTTGCCCGGGCCTGTGCCTGTGCTTGAGCAAGGCAACATGCAAACCAGACAGCCCTAACATGATCCACACCATTATGTCAATCTTCATTCGATGAAAAGGGTTACCGTTCTTTTTTTTTTGCTGTACAGCATTTCTAGTTCGTGTGAAGTGGTACGCGCCTTACTTCCACTGAGCTGAATTCTGCTACCCAAAATCAAGCCCTCTGTCTGGGCGACGTTTATTGAATTTAAAGGGCAAAAGAAAAAAAACGGGGCTGATTCTCGAAGATGTCGTGTTTCTTCACACATTTTACTTTCAAAAATCACGCTAGACATACAGGCACGGTTTTTTGGGGTGGCTGGTTGGTGGGACATCAATTGCTCATCCTGCTTCCTGTGCCCTCACTGACCGCACCGAACCGGCGGAAAGGAGAAACGTAAAATGGAAATGTTCTGTTTTCGAGCTGTCATAAGTTCGTTCCCGTACACACGGCTTTACATGATTATTATGGGATAATGGATGAGCTGCTCGCCTGTCACTCTGCGAAGCAGACGGCTATTGTTGGTGGCCCGACGGTGCACACGTGTGGTGTTGGTGCATCTCCTAATAAGGACAAGTGCACGATCCGACATGGGAATGCACTTTATGCTGGTAAATGGGTGTCAGTTCGAAAGGGTTAGAACGGGGCTGCATAATTTGCTGCTGTTAAGCGAGTTTAATAAGAAGCCATTGGCTAAAGGGATATTATTGCTGTATGCTATTTCGATTTCTATTTATATGATACTAAAAGTATAATATTTATACAATATTCAAGAAAAATAAACAAAAGGAAACAATTATTATAATGGCTCTCGTTGTATCTAACTGAAAGCGCTATCCAAAAGCACCATAAGCATAAAAATAGCCCCATAACCATGCGCTATGACCTACATACTTCCAGCCACAAAGCGCAAGCGAAAGAATCGGAATTGAAATCCTAACAATAACAAGCCCGAATCAATCGAAGATTTCTAATCAAGCTGTTACATTTATGGTTATTGGTTGCTCCCATTGTATTCGCATTGACTTGCACGGCGCGCAGCGCACATGGGAGCGTAACCCTTGACCGTAAGCACCATTCGCATCCACCAACCCGCTCCAAAAGCAACCGAAGAGCCCGAAGTAATTGAAAAGAAAAACTTCCACAATAAGCATCTTGCATCGGTTTCTGCTGCGAAGCTGGATCGGTGCACATTGTGCCGCTTCATCGAACGCATCCTCGAAGTACAACAAAAAAAAAGAAACAAAGAATAGGAAAATAACAATAGATGTGGCTGGTGGCAGTGGGAAAAGCGAGGTTGAAAAATAATGCTGCTCGGAGCGCTGCAGTAGCGGTTGGAGTTGGAGCAACCACATTCGCTTGATTAACGTTGAATACCATTACCGTACACAACCGGGCTTACTGCGTAATGATGGGGTTATCCTCGTTTTAATTAAACTATTTCTCATCAGCTAGCCTTCCTTCTGCTCTGCTTCCCTCTTCCCACCGGCAGTTCCTCGAGTCAGATAGGGAGGAAAATTCATCCCAATCATCACCACTCGCCCGGCTCGATGGTGGTAATGATAGGAAAGTCAAGAAAATCGAACCAGTTCGAACAAAAAAAGACAAATGATGTCTTTCCCGGTGGCCCGTTTCCCGATTGTGCAAAGTTTTCCGGTGATGCCATTTGCCACTGCTTCATGCATTGTTCATTGTAGCGCCCTGTGTGTGTGTGTGAGTGAGTACCTGCCGGAAGATGTCACTGACAAAGTTGCCATTTGCTATTGTGAAGCATCTTCTGGAGGAGTCACGGAGAAGATCGTAAGGGAAGGGACCCATTATGCTTCGCTGATTAAACGCAACGCGATTTTCCACCAATGTTCTTCCGATCGGGAAAGGAAACCGAGTTCGAAGGAGCGAGGGGCATGAGCTATTGGCAACAAGCGTAATGACAACATCTGGTCGATTACAGCGTAAACCGCAGGATACGCTTCTGTTTTAACTTCTGCCAGCGAAGCGTTGAGAATATTTGTAATGAAAATAAGTACGAACAAAGTTTTCAATTGTTCTTCTGACAGCCGGATGAGCACGGATTAGTGGCGAAAGGATGAACTTGTTCCTTTTTCCCTGAAGATTTGTGCAATGATTCTTTTGTGTGGCTCGGTTCTTTGAGCGTTGCAAACTATTGATCAGTGGAGTAAGTGATTTTAAACGGTAAAAATGCATCGAAATCAAATAAAGGATAGAAGAGTTTGTTTCGAATGCACTGAGCAATGCAGGTACGTACTTATTGATACAAAGTGGTAATGCAATGAACCACATGAGTTGATTTCAAAGCTGTGTTCAAAGTAGTATCACATTTTTCAAAGAATATTTTAAATTACCACGATCATTTATGTAAATAAATTGACTTCCAATGTGGTCTAAAAAAGTTGCCTTAAGTTTGTTGCAAAAATTAAATTATGATTTAAAAAACATGTATTCAAATAAGTTTTGCCCTATCGGATAAGTATTATAAGTTTTGATACAAGCATGTAAAAAAAAGTAATGTTGTGACAAAAAGCAAAAATTTTGTGAAAAAAAAATTGCATCAAATGTTAACGACACGAGAAAGACGGCGCAACTCGCTAGCGTAATTTAATTTTACATTAGCGCCACCTGTTGAAAAGTAGCTGAACTACAATTTAAAAATTTACGCATCCCATCTTTGTAGTTTTTAACTTGTGGTTCATCATCAACTTGTGGTTTAATCATTTTATAGATGCTCAGAATCTAACAAAAATAAATGCTTTGATGTCTGTATCTGTCTTGTTTTATAGAAAATAGTGGTAAATTGAGCTTTTCATGGGACAGAGTCCATTTGCAACATGGCAGAGCTTGTGTAGATCTCTTTTGTTTTCCTCTTTAGACAATCATTGATAGTTTAATACTGTTAAGACCACTTGGACTTGACTTGATGGACATTTTTCTGAGAATTTTTTTTATAATTTGCTAAGTTATGTACTGTCCTGGGAGCTAAAATTTTTTTTTTAAGAAGTGTAATAATAACGTCCCATAAATTTGGGCAATTTCACCATAAAATTAAACGGATCTTTTCCATCAAAAGAGTTGAATAAGCGATAAAAAATAGACTCTAAGTTCAGTATGGTGAACAAGCACAATCAGGGAAGAAACTGATCACTTCAGCGCTTCCGACCAGCATCGTTACTCAATGTCCAGAAAAATCGTACACCAACTCGGTATCCTTTTACTGGCCTTTCAACCTATCACGACAGGACATTCGCAGTACGAACAATAAGTCCTTGCCAACCCTTAACACCAACCATATTCGGTCATCTGAACCAGAAAAAAAGAAAAAAAAGTGGCGGAAGCTGCTCACTTTCACACCATAAATCATCGTTTCGTGCAAAGTGGCGCAAAGATAATAGTGCCGAGCCTTCGGGGACGTGCTGGATATCGCCTGCAGGGTTGCATCCACCGGCAGCAGCAGTACACGGACGCTTGTCGTGCATAAAACGTCGGCGTCCTGCGAGTGCAATAAACTCAACATCTCGTAATTGACCGATTACGGGACCGTCCGTCATCATTGCCGGAGATGATTCGTCACTGCCCCCAGCTACGGGTGTCCCATTCATCGTTTCTGGTTGGTGGCCGCTCGTTCACGCTCGGGAAAGGGTGAACCAAAAGCGGGCGGTGGTAATCAATCAGTACCGCCGGTCGCCGGTTTGGGCTGTGCACCGTATGATGGATGCCACATTGGAGCCGCTTCACACCAGCGCGCTCGTGCACGCTGTCCTCTTCGTGATTTGAGCATAAATTTGAAGAGATTTTTAATTTACGCTCACTCTGATACGATGGTACACGGTTGATCGAACGGGTGATCAATTATCCTTTCGCAGACGCAGCAGAAGGTTGAGAAGCCAAAAGGCAGACTCGGTCCCGCTTCCAGATACGCACCTGTGAAGGAAAGAGAAAAGGTAAGAGTGAGAAAGAGAGCGCGAAAAAAGTCATTATTTTTGAGACGATCAGAAAAGAGAACATGTTTAATGCTCGTTTAATAGCCTCCCACCGAAGCCATTAAAGCGAGGCCAACTTATTTTACGACCATCTTCGGTCTAATCTTTGTGCTGTGCGCACAGTGGAAGCAACAGAGAGCTCACAACAGTAGCAGGACGATAAACAACCGCATGTTTTACCAAAGCATTTCTCCACCTTCCTTTTGTACGTACAAAACCAAATTTTTAATCTTGATTTTACAAAATAATCCCAACACGTACAGCAGCAGCAGCAGCAGCAGCGGTAGGGCCACGTCAGGGTCAGAGAAGGTGAGCGAAGACGGGATCATAAAATTGTACCTCGGGTGTGTAACTCATTATCATATTTATTA
>KB671801.1:0-37840 GCA_000349105.1 Anopheles epiroticus | reverse complement strand
CTCGGTCCCGCTTCCAGATACGCACCTGTGAAGGAAAGAGAAAAGGTAAGAGTGAGAAAGAGAGCGCGAAAAAAGTCATTATTTTTGAGACGATCAGAAAAGAGAACATGTTTAATGCTCGTTTAATAGCCTCCCACCGAAGCCATTAAAGCGAGGCCAACTTATTTTACGACCATCTTCGGTCTAATCTTTGTGCTGTGCGCACAGTGGAAGCAACAGAGAGCTCACAACAGTAGCAGGACGATAAACAACCGCATGTTTTACCAAAGCATTTCTCCACCTTCCTTTTGTACATACGAAACCAAATTTTTAATCTTGATTTTACAAAATAATCCCAACACGTACAGCAGCAGCAGCAGCGGTAGGGCCACGTCAGGGTCAGAGAAGGTGAGCGAAGACGGGATCATAAAATTGTACCTCGGGTGTGTAACTCATTATCATATTTATTATATCGCTTTTAAATTAACATTACCACAAAACAAGGCCATAAAATGCAACGCACGGTGCCGGCACGGGGGAAATGCAAATGAATCAATCTACCAAGCACTTTAATGGGTTGCTGTGTGTTTGTTCTGTTGGTTGGTTGGATGGTATTTTTTATTGCTTGCGTGGTCATAGGTATTTTTAATAGATTTTTTAATGTTTTGTTTTGTTACGTTGAATGTTAACATAATTTCATGCTTTAGAGACATTTGTCTTACATCGATGCTTTCGCGATGTAAGGAAGCAGAAACATATTTTTACTTGATCGATCCTACATTTAATACATTTAATTGAGTTTTAGTAGTAGTTTGATTCTTCAAAACTGAAATGGATAAAAGAGACAAAACAATTAAGCAACAAAAATGTAGAATATTTATAAAGATACAAATTTGAACACGTACAAAGATACAAAGATTACATGTATCATTATTTTCAAAAACACTAAAGATTTACCAAAAAACGAGGACTATATGAAATTAACTAGGTAAAATGATTAACTTTTGGGACACAACAAACAAATGCAATTAATTTCTAACGCCGTTTATGGTCTTTGAGTGAACTTTAAAATATTTTTTCCATTTGTTGCGTAAAATGATACATATTCCTTCAAATAAATTATATTCTCCATTGTTTCATTTTCACAAAATTTTTTCACATTGTTTAATTTTCACAAAGCGATAAAAAAATAGAAAATAAGTTAATTATTGCGATTGTGCTGCGTATGAAAGCTGTCAACAGGTGAAGCTACTGTAAAAATAAAACGACTACGCCGTTGTCCTGATTCGTTTTCCCGATGGTTACAAATTAATGTAAGAATGAAAAGAATTTGAATACGAACAGTATTGACACTTTCTCGAAAAGGTTAACAAAAAACATGCTTTCAATATAAAAACCTGTGACTATTTCGAACGTCCCATAATTGGTTATGTTAGGATGTTGGTCATTGAAATTAAAAAACAATAATTGAAAAATCGTACATAATTGTAATTAATAATGCTACATAATGAACGTGAGGCGTAATCCGCGAGCATATTCTAGGAAAGACTAGCGCCATCTGTGATAAGCTAGTGCAAGTTGTCAAAGTTGTTTTGGTATGTTTTAGACGAAATGTTAAAAACATAGGCATTTTATGAAACATGAATGTTTCACCATATGAAACAGTTTCGTTAGAAACAGCAAGGTGACTTTAAGATAAATAATATGCAAGCGAATTGCTCTTCATGTCCTGTGGGTCATACAATTAATGCCTGGATATGATAAAACACAGGATATGATGGATAAATCTTTTTTTTTTTTTTTCTGTAATGACGGCCTGGCCGTATTGTGTGACTAAGTGTACCCGTCCATATCAAGATTGTAAATCCTGCGTATGGGGGTTGTGATTATGTGTACCCATAGCAGAATAGTCAATCCTGCGTATGGGGGGCGGCAGCGGTCCGAATGAGATTCGAACCGGCGACGGGCCTTTTGACAGCCCTACGCCGTTACCACTCGACCACCGAGCCGGCCCAAATAAAATACATTAAAAATGAACAAAAGTTTATAGCTATCTACCGATTTAATCAGACACCTAAATCAAAATAAAAATGTACATGTTTTACCAACTTTTAATCTTGTACCGGTTGATGCCGGATACGAGAGCGAATGCGGTGACAGTTTCGTCACCATTAAAGCCACCCAAAGTGTCACTGCCGATGATTAATGTTGAGCGCCATGCCGTTGTGCTCCAATCCCCCCCCTAACACCAACAAAACAAAAAAGCAACCAAAAACTCAATAAAGGTGTCAAGATCACTCGAAAAGGGCCACACAATATTGTTTGTGTGCTTTTTTGCGCGCGTGTTTTTTTTTGAGCTGTCAAGTGTGGCTGAAATAATAGTGCCAAAACTCGATCGGCCACATAACTCATCGTAAGAAACACGCACGCACATACCACACACACACTGGCAGAAGTGGAAGGAAACAAGAAGCGACACAAAAATCACAAGTGAGCTGATATAAAACAACAGCCCCGGTGTCTATCAACCTCAACGCAGTGTGGCCCAACAGACGGCAGGAGGGAGCGGTGTACAATACAAAAGAAAGGTACTGATAAATACTACGACACACACACACACACCCGAACCAAACCGTGTCACAGTGCTTCACGGAAATTTCACCCCCCGGTACCGCTCGCCTGCTTTTTGACACGATAAAAGTCAAATTTAAAAGCTTAAGAGCTTTCGACAGGATCGACCGCAGCACGCTGGAAAAGCGCACAATCCAGCCAGCACAATGACCGAAACAATAAACACACCATAAACCATACGGCGGGCGGCCTTTTTCGGGCTGTGGGAAGGATGTGTTTCGGCGCGGGGCATGTGGCAGGTTCATATCTGTCAACCGCAGAAAATAAAAATTAATCAACGAAATTGAACTGTCACCAAGGATGTGACTGCGCCATTCACGCATCCCTGTGCGGTGGATCGGGAGAAAAGGCAAAAAAGGGAAAAAAGGATCGCACAATATCGAGTGCATGTGTGTGAGTGTGGAGGTAACCGATGCGTGACACGCACCACATGACGTGGACAGTTTCGTTCGCAACGCACGTTTGCAACGGTTCGGTTGGCTTTCTGGTTGGGTTGACCCGAGTCGGGTGCTGGCGATTTGGTGATATTCGAACTGATATCCGAAACCTGTCAGAATCCGTTTCCGTCGTCGTGCGATAAAACGTCCACACCGAGAGAGGGGGAGAAACACACACAACCATTGCGGGGGAGACAGTCCGGGATTGAAATGCAAAGTCATCGATTATTTAATATTTATTTATGAAATTGAAAATTAGTATGCATATCGCTTCGGTCTTTATTTATGACTGGCGGTAATGAATAATGAAATATGGCGCGTCGGCAAACGTGCCAGTTTGCTGGCGACCGTCACATTTCCCACGTATCCTCATGCCCCCCCCCATCATGGTCACCTAAGCAGGTTTAACTGGGGCGCTTAAGCATTTTCCCTGCACGCTGCATTCCCACCATCGACTAGTGGCCCACCACCACACTTCGGAATTGGTGGCAGCACGCTGACGGACGTGCCGCAATGGGTACTGCAATGCAACTGCCCTCGGCCAATCGCCATTTGCCCGGCGGGAAAAGCGACGTGGAAAATGCAACTCGCAGTGCAGCCGCCGGCGTGGCGTGGCAGTGAAAATGAAGAGGGAAACACGTTATTGAACTAGTGACGGTAAATGAGTTTATTTAAGTTTTATTTTATTTTTGGGTTTATGGTTGGTAAGCAAGAATTTAATCACTATTGAATTCTGACAAAAAATAGGAAAAATATACATGGAGTCTGTTAAGTATATGCAAAACAGTTTAAATTACTACTATACAAGGCACAAAAGAGCAAACATCGAAACAAAATTAATCGAGCATAGACTATGATGTAATTATTCGTAATAAATAATGAATGTGACTTATTTTTCAGCGTTAATTTGCCTTTGGCATAAGTAAGAATAAACATCTGAAAATATATTATTTATAAAACTTAGTTTTATTTCAAATTTGCAAATTTTTGATATCGTTTGCTGACAATTAAGTTCTAAGTCTACCATTTTCGATACTAAACATCATATTTAAACTCAAAGGTATCTAATTATGGCTCAAAGTGGAAAGCAGTTTGACCTTGTTAAAAATTTAAATTTATGAAATAAATGAAAAAAATATAGTTGTACTAATGAAGTAATAAACAATGCCTCTTAAGTGTTCAAAGAAAGAGAAACAAACTTTTTAAAATTATTGTTGAGTTTGATTAGGTAAAATTGACTTGGTAATTGATATACAATAATAAGTCTCTAGGGCAAAGTCGTTACTTCGGAAATAAATACAATACAAACAATACAATAACAAACATTACAAACATTACATGCCAAAACTAATTTTTTTTTAATTGCCCGGCTTGAAATATAATTTTGATTTACTAGTCATTAGGACAATTTCATAGTATATATTTTATTGAAAATCATAGAAAAAAAATATGTTAATGTAACAATTAGTCAAAAAAGAGTCAAACAAATAAAAAATGTGTTAAAAACGGCTATCCTCAAATAATAAAAAAAACATGTTCACAGTTGAAAAATATTAAATCACCAAAAATGCTAAAACGAAATAACTTCTTCACCTAGGATCAAAATCTAACGAAAACGACAAATATTACGGAAAACACACAACAAAAAACAAAACAAAAAATTGTTCAGAACGAACCTGCCATACTGCTTACAAATAAAGAAAAATGATCAGAAAAAACTAGTTAAAAGAATCAATAATATTTTTTTAGACTCTAAAAATAGATATTATAATTGAACAAATCTGAGCAAATGTAACTGAACTTATGGAATGGAAAAAGAAAATTAAACACAAGAAAAGTAAAAAACTGAAATGATTGGATAAAGAAAAACGAGGCAAAAAACATATTTAACATAATGAAAATAATAAATATATGGCCAGAAAGGTAAGACCAGAGGTGCATAAAAGAAAACAAAACAACCGGCAAGTAGAAATTTAACCATTTTTCTCGTACAAACAAACCAATTAAGTAAAGAGACCCTTTTATGCTTGCGGTTTTCTTATTTGTCAAAAATAATCATTGTCATTATTTATGTTCCACGCTCGTGTCCGTAATATTTTCGCCCATGTTCACGCTTTCGTTACACCCAATTCATCCTTCCCTACCCACACCACTACCACCCCTGGGATGATTAAGAGGCGAGTTTATTTCGTGAATTCATTTCACCACCGTGCCCCCTGGTCTGGTCTTTCCTTGTGGTTACCGCTTTGATTAATTTCTCGCTCTGTCTCCCCAGCTCCGTGATTGGGGTGCCTGCTTGTTTAATGTTTTGATTTGGTTTGTTCTTTGTTACTACTTTCCCCCCACGGTTTCATCTTCAAAAAGAGGCTGCCGACTTGATAAATGGAATACACATTCTCGGCTGTAAAAAAACTAACAAACAAACTCCCTAACACTCCGCAGAGAGTCACTGCTGCTGCAACATCTGCGTTCGATTTGGTCTAATTAAAATTCTAAGTTACCTCCCTGATTGCAACCTTCCAGCGTGCCGTGTACCGAGAGATTGGGAGAGTCTTTTTGTCCTTCTTGTGCGGAGGTTTTGCTTACCAGCGGACCCGCCAACCCAAAGACTCCCGATGACAGATGGATTCACTCAACGTTAAGGTTGGCAGAACGGTTTATGATCCGCCTGTTTTTTTTTTGTCTTCTCCATCTGCGGTATCTGCGGCAAGCAGCGAAGGTTGGAGAAGATGGGAAGGAAAAATGTATAAATCATAAACGAGCCATGAAAGTACAAGTGGCTTGATGTTTTGTACTTTTGCAGAATACCGGCGACGTACTAGATATTGGCCTTCTCTACCACGGAAGGGAACGCATCAGCATGAAGAATCAGCACCAAGCCGTCAGTCAGACTCGTCATGACGTCGCTCCTGTCCGTCCCACACGTCCGTGTGCCGTCCCCATATTTCCAGCTGCTTTAATGGAGAGAAGAGCCGTTTCCTACGCCATGACGACGTCCCCTCGTTATATTCTGCAGATAATATCCCATCCTGCACGAAGCTGTACACAGTTTTGCCCGAAAACGCAAAGCAAAGGAATTAAGTTTTATCTCTGTTTATTCATTGCGCTCTCGTTTTGGATTCCGTTCTCGATTTCACTTTCCTGCCGGTTACGGGGTGCGCGCAATCGTTACGTTTTCGGAGTACCGAAAATACATTTGGACACTCCATTTTCCAGCTTCTCGTTCGGTAAGTATCTCTTGTACGGTGGAAGAAAAAAAACAAGACAGCTACTGTAACCTTCACCACGAGACGCGGCGAGCGGAGTATAATAATAACCACCAGCATCCTCTCCCCGGGGTTCTCGGGAAAATCCACCCCAAGGCGGAGGAACATGGGAGGGTACGCTGAGGAAGGGAATGCCTGGAGAAAACTGACGCCCGGGCAAAACCGTTTGACGACGGGAAAATAAGGAAGACAAATTTTGAAGCCACTAACGGCGACGGGCTCACAGAAATCGTCTTTAAATGCGCAAAGTAAAGTGACGACTTTGAGCGTGATAGCCCAAACGAATCACGGACATTTCCAGAAAAAAAAAAACAGGAAGGAAAAAAGAAAAGCGAAACATTTGTGCTCATGTTCATTTCCGGTTCGCCCAGCATTGAAGCGTTGCTTAGAACGTCGGAGAGTACGTAAGAATTTGTTTCCCCTTCAAGATGCCCAAGAGCTGGTGCCGGAGCCTGGGCAGGTTCCCCAAGTAACAGAAAGAAGATGGTTGCTGTCCTTGCGATTGTGTGTCACCCCGATGGAATCATAAAATATTGAGAGGGGATGTCTTTTTTCTTCCTTCCACGCCATCATTGTTTATTTTGGTGTGTTTTTTTGCACCCCAAAAACGCAAACGGCTCCACTCGATTTTCGCTTTTTGCTATGCCGCACGAACGGAGCACATGATTTTTCTCCCTAGTTTTATGAAGCCGTCATTTCGAAAGCCGAACGCAACGGAATTTTTTATTTTGCTCTCTTTTTTTTGTTTTGGTTTTGTTTCTATTTTTCCAAGAGCAAAAACGCACCGCAACAGAGCCGGCTTTTGCGCTTGAAAAAATTCGTAAAAAAGGACGCATTATGATGTGGCACCGGTTTTCGGCCGTAAGGTCGAGGAGCTTGGGGGATTTTTTTATTGGTCAATCATAAAAACGCTCAGCAAAATTGGTCCCAGCTTTCGGGAGCTTGCCTTACCACTGTCACTAAACGCTACATCCGCTTCAGTCGACCAAGTGCGAGACACAAAAAAATCGCACAAAAATCGTTTTCAACTTATCACACACCGGATGTGCGCAAATGCGTGATGATTGCGATATGTTAACAGGCAAGTCGGGCAAGGAAACCCGGAAGGTTGTACCTCGAGGGGGAATACAAGGATGAAGTAGCCATAAAATGAGAGAAAAATATTATTGCTCATCGCCCATGGTCCGCAGCGGCAAGAATATGGTCCGAGCGTGGAGGGATTATTGTAGCAGGTTCTAACGAGCAAAATCCACCCGGGTCGTATTGATGAGCGAGTGAAGATATGTTGGCGTCTGGGGGGGGGGGGGTACGAAATCATGATAACATAAATCACTACAACACGCGAGCGAATAGGCTGCTACTGCTGTCACATAACTTGGACCATTCGCTCCGGCCTGTGAAAAACATTTGCAAGTTTGTGGGTTAGTGGATAGCGTCAATGCTTAATCCTGATTGATGTTCAGAAGAGTGATCACTTAAATTTAGAGACACTTTAATTTTCAGGAAGAGGAAAACTAGTAGGTGACCGGAGAAAGTTTTGAGTATTTTTCAATTAAAATATTAAAAGCATAACAGATACACATTCTTTTCATGAACAATCAATTTAAATAAACGAAGCACCAATATTGGTGCCGTGACCAGGATATGAAGGATAGTACACGGAAACCGAAGGTTTGGAGATGAATTCTTGGGCAAATGTGATGTCAACAAATCGATGTTTAAAAAATAATTCAGAAGAAATTTTTTTTTTTTTATTCTGTTAGTGACGGCCAGGCCGTATTGTGTGACTTAGTGTACCCGTCCATATCAAGATTGTAAATCCTGCGTATGGGGGGTGGTTGTGATTAAGTGTACCCATAGCAAGATAGTCACAATCCTGCGTATGGGAGGCCGGCAGTGGTCCGAATGAGATTCGAACCGGCGACGGGCCTTTTGACAGCCCTACGCCGTTACCACTCGACCACCGAGCCGGCCCAGAAGAAATTTATAACGTTTTAATATTGCTTGCTTCATTCAAGGTTGTTTTGGTTTCGTAAGAATTTTTATATTTTTAACTGCACTTTGATGTTTGATAGTTGAGAACTTGAGGAATTAGTTTTAATGTTGAGTCTAAACTTAAATGAATAGAACGATTAAAACCCCATTTAAATTTAACCTAGTTTCATATGCAAACCTGTCAAACAAGTTCAAAGACCACCCAACAAGTGTTGCACCATAATAGGGAGAGTCGTCTAAAAATGCATCAACCAAACTTGAAGTAAAGTTTCAACACTTTCACGCACCAGAGTCCGTATCGTTCTAGCGCGAACACTGACTGCATCCATCAGCGACTTGTTATTCTTAGCTCTTCACGACCCATCCACACACACACACACGCACAATGCACTACTCCATCCCTCCCATTGCACCCATTGACGACCTGCCAAAGAGGGTTCCAACGACCGACCAAATGCACATTCAAAAAAGTACGTCTAGCCGGGTCGGGTGCATATATATGGTGTCGGGTGAATAAAATGGAAAGCGAAAAAAAGGGCCAGAGCTACCCGTGGTGTGTGGTGTATGAAAAATAAACAAATATTCAGACACTTGAGCAATCAAGTGCCACTCAAAGGGCGATGGACAGACATCAACACAGACGTTAATTTGAAATAGAAAAAGGGGGAAAATCGGGTGATCTTGTTTTTTTGGTGCTGTCTTACCAGTGTCTGGGGAAACGGAATGCCGTCCTTAGTGTTTGATTAGAACACGAAGCAATTGGGTTTTGTGATATGTTATTCTACGTGCAAATGATGATAAGTCTGATAAAGAGATTCTTGATTGGTTCAGCTGAGATTACCTCTCTGAGCTGAGCTAGTCAGTGTCAAGAAAAATAGAACATCTCAAGGGAGGTCTTCCCAAAGAGCACAGCAGAGTATGTGAAATTAGTTTTGGACACTTCACAAGATAAACTTTTTTTTTTGGTGCTTCCAAGCAACGACCCGAGAAAAGGCGAACCGTCTTGTGACCACTTCACAGAAGATGCCGCTGTCTGCTTGGATTACCTTTTTGCCTGCAGTACACACATCCCGGGAGCCCTTCCCAGGCTCGGTGAAGTGTTTGATGGAATTTTCTAATTATTCCACCGATTGTTTGCGCGACCGCTTGACGGCAGGGCTTTAGATGCTATCCGGTGCATGTAGGTGGGCATGAATCCTTTCATCCCCTTCCCCCACTCTTTAGATGCTGCGGTGCTGGAAGGCATTAAAGTCTGACGTTTTGTTTGAAGCGCGTGTGCGGCAAGTAAACAGGACACCCACTCATTATCTCCACTCACGGCTCACGCATTGTGTTGAGATACAGGCGATGACCAATTCCACCAAACTTCCTCCCCCAAACCGGAGGCTTAGTAACGACGGCAGACGGGGTTCGAATAACACACCGTCTCACGACGGTGAACTGCAGCACTCGGCTTTACGATCCCCCGAGTTGAAATGAGACTCCGGAGGAATTTTCGCACCTTCCCTTGCTTGGGGGCGAAGGTGTTGAAACATAGCGTAGCATTGATGACTGCCGCATACCAGTCAGGAAGCACACTACGGTGAAGTGCCGAGCCGAGGTCCTTAAGCCTGCCAAAAACCCACCAATGTACCAAAATTCTGGAGCATGCTGAAGGAGTGAAGCATGCGAACTTGAAACCGGTGGAATTTCCGCAGCATTAGAGTGTGGCTTCAGTGGTTCTTGGATGGCATGGAAGCGTCGCCGGATGTTACGCGCAGAAGATGGGATATAACACGTAAAAGAGTTTCAAAATTTCAAGCAGTTCTGCAAGATCAAACGAGCAAGTTGGAGGCAAAAAGATTGACTAAAATTAGCCGCTAGCAAGCAATGTGCTTTGATTACGCGTAATTAAAATCAACAGATTTCGAAGGAAGATACTTCTAGGTAAATTTTGGGGACTTTTGGCGGAAGGCATGAAATGTTTAATTTTTTGTTAAAGTAATTTGACTCTTCTTTAATTTCCTTCAGCACTAAATACAGGATAATTTTGAATCTCTCATCAAGATCTTTAAGGCGTATCTTCCTAGAACAAACATCGTTTGCAACGGTGATTGTTTCTGCATCTTGATGAGTTCATCGTCTTGATAAAACAAACACCAAACTTCAGCCTGACTATACCCCCGTGAGTATCGTCTTAAATCCTGCTTCCAAAACCAAACTTAATCCAAACTCGTACCCATTAAGCGTCGTTCGTTAGCATACAAATGTGCTTCAAGCTGTAATGCACAGCAGTATCTCTCTGGGTTCGAACTTCCTTCGGTCCAAAGAACTTCCACCGAAGCATCTCGTTCCTCATCGTACAATGAAATTTACCACCAAAGACCAAATAAAGCAGTAAAATAAGTCAAACCATTTAATATCCATTATCTGCTATACGTGAGCACCAGAACTGTTTGTGGATACGCTTGTTATCCGCTGCTCGAGCTCAGACCGCGTCAGAAAACACGCAACAGTACGGCAGGACAAATCGGGAGAGCCACCAGTTACTTTGGTTACAGGATTTACGTTCACTGCTCATTCTCTTCCCTTCTTTAGCGAGCAGCATAGGGTGACCATTGCTTGCCGGCCATTCTGCCTTATTCGTATTCCACTTTCGTTTCGGGTGCTTTGAGGTTAATTTATGCTTATGATACTTCGCTTCGGGAAAGTGAAAAAACAACAAGGGTGAAAAGGGGCAAACGAAATGTTCAACTGCGCACGGCTGTCTGCAGGGAGTTGCCCATTACCGTACCGGCACGCGCCCGTTTGTCAGGCAAGGACTCAAAGAAAGGTCCTTGTTCGGACCGCTTTATGAGCGGAGATGTCTCGCTCAGATCCCAAAACGTGTAACAGCAACTGTTTCACATCACTGGATTAGTGCTGGAAAGATCGAACGATACGATCCCAACGCTTTTATTTCCGAAGACCCCTGTTCAGTCTGAATGTTTTGTTTTCTGTAGTTTAATTAGAAAATATCACCAACAGATGGCTCGAAGAAAGTGGCTTACCGTAATTCTCTTTGCTCCAAACACTTCAAAATGTAGGCTTTCTCCTGGGACCGTCTTGCATGTATCACCAAGAGTTAATGACCTTGGTGGTAAGAAAAGAAACGGCGTCGTAGACGGCAGGCATCAATATAGCTGGCGTTTCGTGACCATGCATAAGTTGAAAAACATTGGCCATATCGTGGTACGGAAGGTGTTAATTAGTCACACATTCCACGTCACACCTGTCACTGTACTTCACCACAATTGTATCGCATTGTCTGGAGCGCATTGAAAGGTGTGAAAACGGTTGCGCTCGGAGTCACATGTCGAAGACGCGTCCTCCATCACGTCAAGTACAAGACACCGAAAACTATTCACACTGTGCGAGTTAACTTCACTCAAGGTGTCAAGTTATTATCGCTTGCAGAGTGGGACCTTGTTAGCTACAACTTCCATTACATTGTCTCGGTAAGTAAACGTGTTACCATTAGAATGGTTTATGTTGGAATTCCTCACAATGAATCTCTTTCGCTTTGTACCAAATTCTAGTCTAATCTATTTTTATTGAATCCATGTTTTCATATCACGTAAACACTCTCTCGGGAGTCCAACCCTGGAACCTAGTTTGTAATGATTGAATTTTTAGTGCATCTACCAACAGCCCCGGTAGAAATGGCTAAGTTCACTAACGCATTCCAAAAACCCTTCCCAACTCTTAAACAGCGGGACTGAATGTTTGATTTACGAGTCCCCAAGCGGAGCAAACGAACCATCCACTTCGGTTGGTGTCATTAAGCTATGGAGTGTGCAGGTGTGGAATAGTTATGCCTGTACCGCTTTACGTTAACAATGTAACCCGCAAATGGAACGGTGCCCCTCCGGGGAGATGATCCCTTATTGTGATACGGCGAGTGTGTATGCAATGCGTTATGAATGTTTTACAAGCCGAATGGAATGAAAACTGTAAACCATGTTTGGAATGTGGCTTCTGTGCTGCCCTGTTTACGATATTTACCGTCTGTAACCTTGACATGGCAAACAGGTCCAAAGCTAGGTGATTTAAATTTGCTTTGCTATTTGCTACCGATCGGGACGGTATGAACAATCCGTTTCGGTGTGGAACAGGATGATGTCTCCCGAAAAAAGACGTTTACATCCAATAAAGCTGCCTCATCTTTTTAATGTCAGCAGCAAACGCTTGAAAGAAACATCTATTCCCAAAGACCCATTTTTATCGAATCCAAGATAAATGGGACTTGTGTAAACGACATCCCAAACATAGTGGGTTCGGTTAGGTACATCCGGAAACGACATCCCTCACAGAAGTGGAAATACAAAAAAAAATAGAAAATCTAAACTAAATCGTTCAACCCAGAAATCTATCTTTCTTCCTTTTTCCTCCCAGAAGTAATGTTAACCCCTTGCCTGTTGGAACCCTTACCCACAACCAAACTTTTTCCCCAGCTCCCATTTATAACTCTCCTTCACTGGATGAGTTCCTCCGATCCTCCCTATGAACCGGACATCGTACTCCGAGTGGAATGATTTTGTTCCGCAAAACCCTCACGGGTTGGGGGGGGGGATAGAAAATTTGAATAATGCTTTTCAATTGTCTTCCTTACCGGACGCTCTTGTGCGGGCGTTGCAAATAAAGCTTCAGACTTATCGCTGCAGGAGACGCCACTTTCTGGAGTAGACTAGGCGCACACACACAAAAAACCCAATTGAAGGTAGAAAGCCGACAGGGCTGAAAATGCGCATCACAGCGATGGCCTAGAATGCCTAGTCTGTGGTCAAGCTCTTTACAGCCAACGACTTCCAGTCAGGTCCGCTCCAACCCGCAAGGGCGCAAGGCAAAGTTCCGGAGCTTAATTGCTCTCTATTTTCAGAATATTAGACATTTGGGATCAAGTTCGTGCAGGCTTTGTGAGCATAGGAAGACAGAGAGGTAAAAACTATCCTTGCAGACCTTCTTGCCTCTCGTTACTTCTAGCCGCCATGTTCGTACCTTCCAAACGACAAAGCTTTTTGCCAAATAATCTCTTTGTTGAGCAAGAGTCATAAAAATAAACATTAACTCGACACCGGAGCACCCCTCCGAACTCTGGCCATTCTCAGACAACCTCTACGGTGCTGCGGGACGAACCCGTTCTACGTCCGGTGCAATCCTTTGAACGGGACTCGATCAGATGTCAGATGAACCTACCGGGAGTGGGCGAGCACCTCCGAGATCCAATGAACATGTTCACGGATTAGCCCACCCACAGTTACCATTAAAAACTGGAACCCGTACAGCACCTGTGTCTCCAGTCCTGTGCAAACAGTCCCACCCTCTTCCCATTCCCGGTTTCGTTTGGTGCGAGTCTTTAACGGGTTGTTTGAGTTTCGACTGAGATAGCAACGTGCTTAAAACGATAAAATCTGCCGTTCGACAGAGCGTTGGCAGAGCTATTTTTATCGTCACTGAGCGAACGAGAGGTTTTTGGGGGATGTACCACCAGAACACCTGAGCTTGAGCAGAATTGATTTTCTCCTGAAGCGACGTTCTGCAACGGACAGATTGATCCGCCCGGCTCTCGACTTTTTCCTTTTCCCCACAAGCTGTCTCGGGTACAACGTTTTGGGGCGCACCAATTTCGACAAGAAATTCCAAAGGAAGGGACCACCTTCTAAGAGTGTGTTCTACCAGGTAATGTGCTTTTTTTTTGCACTCAGCTCATCTTCAAAATCTTCCCATTCTAAACGGAACGCTGTGGGCTGTGGCGTTGGTGTGGCTCATTTTTCAGACTCACAGCTTCACGGCCGTACCCTGAGCCATCTCCGGGCCACTGGACGGGCGAACGAATCGCCGTAGTCGATTTTCCTGACAGGCAGCGCTTCTGGTGCTTATTTTGTTGCTGTCAGAGCAGTTCTTGCACCGGTTTCTTGATGTTGGAGGAGTTTTTTGTTCTTTTATCGCAATGCAGTTTAGTTCTGCTGCTTGTTTGCTTGAAAGCATCACACACACATCAGAACACACGCTTAGAGCATGATTTGTTGCTGGGATGTTATGCTTTTTTGAACCATTCTTCGCACACTTCTACGGTGAGAAAACACTATGACTTTAGGCAAGCGCTACTCACAAAAAAGATAAAGGACAACGCTGCATAAGAAGCAAAGTGAAAAAAAATCTTTTGAGCAAAAACCTCACACACACAAACACAGGCTCAACGCGATAAAAACGCACGAGCGAGCGAATGTTTCGCAGGCAGTTTTATGCTCTTTTGTGCATTCTTTTCTTTTTTCATAATGATCATAATTGCAATCATAAAGCGAGTCAAAGCCAGAAGTGCACTGTCGGGGAAAAGATGCTTCGCAAAAGCGTCATGAAAATAACTGGGGAAGGAGAGAAAATCTGTTTGATGAAACTAAAAACCAAAAGCCAGCACAAAGAACAACAGGACACGGGACGCTGATAAGCGGCCAAGAGATAGACAGTGTGTTCTAGTGTTTTGATGTTTCGGTGCTCCAATCTGTTTTTTTTTTTCTAACCAAACCTGATCAAAGCATAATTGCTTGCTTTGCAGCAGGGTGAGGCAGAGCATTGTCTTGAAGCATGTCTCAAGCACGCATTTCAAAAAATGGGGAAAGAGAAAAAGGATAGGCTGTTGCGACAAGATACTGTTATTTGTTTGGCTCGAAAATCCGAATGGTTGGAATAAATTAGTTTTCAGCGTTTACTTACAGCGAGAAGCACTTGAATACATTTTGCAATATTTTTGAAAGCACGTATTTACCTAGAATGAATAGAAGAGAAAAAATATGGTTAATGTTTATTTGCTTAAATTTGCGTTAAAACTCTTGACAAATATAAGGGGAAAGCAACATCAAAGTTTTCCTTCTGCTCTAACGTCGTTTCATTATTAGTTTTATAATTTTTATTTTTAATTATTTTTAAAATTGCTGTTAAATAAACTAAAGAAAAAGGAACGTTTAAATATTTTAGAAAGTCAGAAAAGTATATTTAATTCAAAATTCATTGCAATCAAAACACAACTGCAAAACTACAGACTTCAATTAATTGGACGTTTAACAGTGCAGAGATTGAACCAAATACAGATCAACATAGGGACGAAAATGAACACCTTTTGAAAAAAAAAACAAAACAAAAATAAAATTTAAAATTTATTACAATTTTTATAAATATATACCTTAAATTTTTACTGTTTTCTAATTTTCTGCTGTGTATTTTAAGCTTAAATAACTGTTTTTCGATTGTATGGATGCCATATTAAAATTATAAATCAAGTATGATGAAGAAAGAAGTAATTTTTAAAACATAATAAAATATACTGAAATCTAGAAAGTAAAAAATGTGTAATTTTGAATTTTTGAATTTGAATTTTGAAAAAATTAAATCAACCTATACAAAAACAAAAAAAAAACATAAACATTAAATATGGAAACCAGATCTTTAAAACTATCAGCTAATAATTTGAAGTAATTCGTGCAGCTAGTTACTGCTGAAAATGCTTGTTTTTTTAATTTGCCAAAGAAACAGGGGGAATGGCATTCGGAGCCTTAAATTTCTCTCACACACTGCACGAAAACCATACCAGACGAACAAATTACACCCGAAACGATGGATAACGTAATTTGTCTAATTATGGAAATTCACCCAGCCAAAAAGCGAAAAAGAAACAGAAGAAAATAACAATAAAAAAGATACGTCCAAATGCTGGCAACAATTATCCAACGTTTTGTTGCAACACCAATCAGACGGAAAGCATTGCACAGAACCCCCCGCTTTCGGTTCCATTCAACCTCATGTCCCCGTTCCTGTGTCACTGTGGCTGACTGGGAAGGAAAGTACCCGTCTGCACAGGTGCTGCCCTCAAGCACTCGCTACCGTTTCGCGACGTGATCTCGAGGCGCAATCGCCATCCCGATTGTTCAACAATGCTAGACGCGTCCGAGGATGTCCTCCTGACGCTAATAAAATCAACGAAAAGTACACCCCCGTAAAGCAGGTTGCTTATTTACGTTCGATCGCTGTAAAGCACTCGGCAACGAGTCGTTGTACCGCTTCTCTGCTCGTGCCAATTGGAAAGGAAACATCGATGTGTGCTGTCGAGTAGGGTGTGCACAAAAAAAGAGGAAATCCAAAAAAAAAGGGCTTCGGAATGCAACCAATTTAAAATCGTTGCCAATTCGAACGTCGTTGATCGTCTCGTACACAGTATGCTCCTCGTTGTGGGAAGCGGTGGATGTAGTAAGCGAAGTTGGTATAGGTCATGCTAGGTCGAAAACAAGGAGCATGATGACTTCCGAAAGCGTTTCCTGGACGAACGTAAAAGTTGTTTTTAGACGCTATCCCACCACCACACACCGTGTGTCGGGAGATGCTCACAACTTCTAGCTTTTCACGGGGTAAAAAAGACGGAAACACAAGAGACGCACCATGAGAAACCCCACCCTTCCCTCGATCCCTTCCTGCTTGCATTGCAGATAATCAAGCTTTCTCTTGATACTTGTAAGCTGTCAGGACGGTGCTGCAAAAAAAACACATCGCAAAGCAGAAGTGATCGTAATATGAAAATCTAATTTGCTTTCGCATCCGTTTCCGTCAACGGATAAATTCGTCGTCCCCAAAAAGGGCTGTAGTAGTGCACCGCGGGGCAAGTGATGCACTTCCTCTTAACCAGTCGGTAGCATGCAGATGGAACTTTGAAATTCGCCAAATGAAATTTCACTTTTAACCGTTTCCTACTTCCCGTAGCAGCACGATGCTTTTAGTTATCACTGGCCAGCACTTTCATGCACGTATTTTTGTATTCTTTTTGGTCTCTTTCCCATAAAGCTGCACAAATCGATTTGTCTCGACGGTACTATTCGCTGGGCGAGACCCTTGCCTTGTCCTGCCCTAAGCTAGGAAAAATCCACACGATACACACGCGACATCGAACGGAATAAAATGCACATGTAGACTATGTGCAGCGCATCTAAAGGTCTTTTCCCTCCCCCGTATCAAACACACAAGACTCATCGCTTTTCCATCCCTTACCCCCGGCTGCACTAATGCTCCTATGCGCCGGCTGATTGTGCCACCGTAGGAAACGAAATTTCAAGCAAATTAATTTATAAAATGTGCAACCCGTTTCGCTTCACCATCTCGGCACTTCCGTATTCCGCGCGCGCGTGGCGGTTGAAACTTTTGCGTCGCTAATTTTATTCGCAACATCGGCGGCGGTACACGAGGCGAAAACCTAAAGCGAGAAGACAAGCGTGCAAATTGGCCCCAAGAGGATGAAGCTCCCTGCCGGCATGGGAAAGTAAAGTTGTCACGGCAAAAAAAGGCGGGCAAGGCAAAGGGAATGTCCTGAATGTAGGCGAGCCGAAAGCTTATCTTTCCTTTCGTAACATTGCGACAGCCAAAAAAAAAAGGAAAACTCTTCAAACGCACTTACTTTTACTAACAATCTACAACTTTCTGTGTTATCTGGGGCCGGAATGGGGAAGTGCGGTGGTGGTTCGCGGTGGTGATTAAATATTTAAATTTCTCTACAATATTTATTTGCACTGCCGCACGCGAACATCTAGTCAATTATGAGCAGGAAGCAAGGGGTAGAATAAGGTTAGGGAAAAGGTTTTTTTTTAATGGAGACGTTATGGAAAACTTATTAGAGTAAGCGTATTAGCGTAGCAAATTATTTTTTTAAGGAAAAGTATTGCTTTCTACCGAGAACTATTCAACTCGTAATAAAACAGGAATGATGAAGAAGGATTTGTTTAAAGTATCTGATTGAACATCGAACTAAGTTGTTCAGAATTAAGTTATTGATAGAACATGCATATCAAGCTGAAATTATCACCAATGTTTTTTTTGCATTAAATAATGTCTAATTAAACTAAATTTAAAACATGATTTTTTCTGATAAGTTATCAATAAATATCCTTATGTAACCGTAAGAATACATAAATTTAAATCATTACTTTATCCTACGACAGGATATGTTGATTCCGGAAACCTTTGGAGCTTCAGTAGAATTCAAATATCATGTATTCTAAGTTTTGAATCCAGACACTATTCCCAACAGAATCTGTTTTTGGTAAAGTGACACACTAAGCGATAGAAAATATACAGTTGTCTTGAAATAAAAAAGGGTTAAGACGTATATCACCAACCAAGATTCGCAGCTGTTGGTATCCTTTTTGAACAGGTTGGTAGCTGTTGGTATCCTTTGTCTTCTACAGGTACATGAAATAGAAGAAGAGTCATGTCCAGTTTGGGTATAGACGCAAATCTCCAAAATTGAGGAGAAATAATTTTAATCGAAACTTCCTTCAAGCACCACTCTTATTTCGAGTATTATCTCTTGTCCAGGATAAACTACATTTTATTTTCACAAAGCGTGTGGAATGGAAAATAAGCATAACAAAATTTCTCGATTTTACTATTCATGCACCTTTAATGCCACGCTGGCGGAGATTTCAAACTGCTGCCTCAACAAGAATTTATAATCCCAACAACGCACCCCAATGAACACGGTAATCCAATAACACATATTTAACCTTCTGAAGATGTAAAACCTTCTTGCCTCTTCCTACATGTTCCGGAGGTCTACAAATTCTCGACCACGGTCTGTTTCTTATCCTTCCCTCATCTTGAGCCGACAGACGAGAGGTCCTTGATCCTTCCCGCATTCTTAATCCCATTTCTGTTTCTCATCCCTTCCAGCGGGATCCTTCAGATGACGTGTGTAACATGGTTTCAGTTTACCGGCGTATGCTGCCTCGTACCGACATCAATCACACGTAATAGAAAGGCGACGAAAAATGATCCGAGAATCGTTATCGACAGCATCATGGTAAGAGAAGAAGCACCTTTTTCCCTTTCGACGAATGATTTGGTCTCTGTCCAGTAGGCGCTTCTTATCTCGATTCCATCCATCTGTAGGTCCGTCGTTAGGGCACTAAATTAAATCAGTAAAATAAGGTCTAATCGAGTGCAAGAAAGGCAAAGCCAGGGACCGGATCGCAAAAATCTTTTGTCTACATTCAAAGTTAAGGTTTGTTGTACAAAGAAGGTAAAAGCATTACACTCCAGATCGCATCGCCAGTTGGTTTGATTAAACTGTATCATTACGAGCACCAGTCTCTGGAAGGGGCGGAGACCAAGTTTGCCTATTGAGCGAACAAGCTCAGCATTATTATAATGGTTGTCGATTTCAGAAATGCACTCCCCCGGTGTCGGTAATTCAATCGATCGGAAGTTAATGCCTGTCCCGCAACGTGCGGAGTGGGGACACGATGGGTGGACTACCTAATGCGAACAGTTTTCGCACTAAAAACCAACACACCTCCGCTCCACTTTCAGGATCAACTGAAAGGCGAAACTTTACAAGCCTTGTGCCGTGCGGAATGGGAGCACCAACACCTGGTGCGTGAAATTAGTACGAAACTTTCCTTTCCTCAAACCGTTTTACGTGTTGTGGGCATTCGTCCTTTTTCTTTCTTTTTTTTATTTTCGGTTGCCTGTTGTTGGAAGTGTCGTAACGATACCCCGCTTTTGTCCAAATTTGATCGAGTGTTTCAGATATGGTCCAAATATCCCAAAACTACCCTCGGCACACTGTTAAGCGCAAGCATTTGAGGAGGGAGGAGGTTTTCCCCCGGCCCAACCCTAGGTCCGTGTGTCCCGAGCCGCTAGAGGTCCGTCCGTTGGTGGTGCAGAAAGGAAGGAAGCACACAGGTAAAATATGTGTGACTCGTGCCAATTTGTAACACCTTTTATGTACCACCGTTGCCCTCGGTTTTGTCGGCAACTTCACCAACTACCGGAAATTGTTCTACGACACTCTGGGCGATGTGATGCGGCATCTACAGAGAACGGCTGGATAACAGAGGACGCCTAACAGCAAACCAGTACCGTACCTTCGAGCGTATAAAAATCAACATTAGAATAATGACCTGTATCCGGTCAAACACACACAAACAGCACGGAAAGGTGGCAGAAGGAACGTTAGCAAGGGGAAAACTTTTACATCCAGAGCTAGCACTGGTGATGTCTCCTTGCGTTAGAACTTTGTTTTCTACTGAAACACGCTGGCCTCGCATCGTTTGTTGGTGTTCAAACTGTGGTGGGTATCGGAGCATGTTTGAGAGCCACACCGTAGTCTGGTGAGGTGTATGCAGAGTTTAGGTGCTTGTTTGGTTAAGGCTAGAAACCACATGCTCTTTTTCTCATTAGTCACACAATGTCGTCTTCTTCTGGGGACACGTTCCGATTGCTGATTGGTGTTTGATTGGGAAAGTAAATGAATCATTTGATGTTGTGCTGCTGGCTAGAATTACATTCTGTAATGTATGGAAGATTTTTGCAGATCATGTTTGGTGAAAATGGGAATTTACCTCAGTATCTTTAAAGGAATAACAGAAATACTCCTGCAGATGTTATTCTTGCAGAAAAGTCACAGATTCATTGGAACTACAAGGAGTGCTTTCCGACTTACTGTGGTTGGGGAAATCGGAATATGCTACAGGCTTGTAAAGCAGGATCGAGCGATATTCTTTAGTAGAATTAGACGAATACTCATTCAATTAGCTCAGTTTATTGCTAGATGAGTACTTGACTTGCAGTGAGATTATTGAATTGAGGATCTCAAGAAGAAAGAATATCTGGTATCATAATATGTTTGATGTAAAAGTTTAAGGCGTTCTCTAATAAAAATATCTCTGAAAGGTATGGACTACTTGTAAAAGTTGGAAATCGTTCGGGCTTTCTGGGAAAAACAACCAGATATGTTTTCAGACTATACTACTGATAGATGTTATCTTATATGCTATGCAAGATGTATTCTGCTATGTGTCACAAATTCGTCGGATCTTCTTTCGGTTACAAGATTTTAGCTCCTGTCAGACCAATGTAACCCAACTCCAAAGTATTTAATGAGAAACAGGCCCTACCCAAACCATCATACGACTTGGTGTACTCTTGATTAGGATAGTTAGTCGTGCGTATGGAGAGGAACAATTTTCGAACAACATTGGGTCTTATGAGATATCGAAACCATTACCACTCTAATGTTGGGCCTGCTCAAAGGCTCAGAATAATCAAAGTTACTGATCAACAAAACCGATATCGACTAAGATCTGGCCGAGCCTTAATGGAGAATAAGGACGCCTGATTTTATGTGATTTTTGATACCAAATACAACATCTAAGGATATTAGGTCATACAAATATGGGTATCAATCTACGTCCAGAATCTGCAGAATTCGGCAGGTCTACCATTTTATCATAGGAATTTAATACAAAACTTTCCAAAAAATAGCACATTGAGGACAAATTCAGAAATACAATTTACGAGTTCTTTAAAGAATGCTGGCAATAAATCCAGAAACATTAGATGAGACGCCACACGAGCAGCAAATTAAAACTAAATGTCCCACAACTTGCTTCAACGAGAACAAAACATTTTAAATTGCTTCGCCTGTACACTAATTTCTGAGTGGTTTAAAACATCCAGCAAAATAAAAAAGCAGTCAGTTTGGTGGTGGTGGACAAATCCGTTTGGTGGTGCGTGGAGAAGAAGGCGAGATTTGCCAACACTCTATCACAGGACATCCAACTCCCTTTGGAGGGAAAAATGAGGACGACGTCTAAGCGATTAGTCTCGTTGCTCTCTGTCGTGTGAAAAACTTGCATATAGCAAGGCGAAAATCCTGTATGTGACTTTTTCTGCATTCTTTTTTGTCCGCCTATCTATCTCGTACGCTCTCGCTATTTAACGACCGAAACCGCTGTCGATTTCGTCGTGGATAAAGTTTAAGCGGTCCACTTTTCCGTTCAACATTTTGAGGTTGTTGGTTGGGGGTTCGTTCATTCCTTTTTTTTTTCCTGTGCTCTAGTTCTCACCCACACTTCCACTCAGACAAGTTTCCTTCGGTCTAGATTCTAGCCTTTGCTAGGTCTACGCTGAAAGCTATCCCACCGTTCTTTTTGCCTTCTTTTTTATAACTAAACTCACTCGTGTCCCGCTCTGAGTGCATCTACAGCCATGAAACATTCTCCAACGGAAACCCTTTTCATTTTGGACCAGTCAGCCAACCAGCCAACCGAGCGGAGGTGGAAAGGCAACAGTGCAAGACGTGGTGGAGGAAGATTGTTGCCTGCCTTACGCTAGCCCACGTTAAGCTCGACGGATTTAAAAGCTAAAACTTCCGCCATCCCGAGCTAAGCGAGTGCTTCGGGCGCAGGCAAGGCGATGATGACGAGCTGCTGCTCCATCGTCGAAAAAAAAACGTCTGAAAACATCCACTATCGTGTGTGTGTGTGAGTGTGTGTGTGAGTGTGTGACGTAAGGGAAAAAGGGACAGGGACTTTCCCCGCCCATCCAACGCCCATCACCCACAGCTTGGAAGTAGTTGATGGAAGCAAAGGATTTAAACTGATTTCACTGTTCGAGCATCCGAGTGCTCGCGCGCGTCCTTCGTCACATACGACCGAGTGCGAGAGATTGGGCGAATGTGTCTCCACATTATGCCTTCCCCTGGGCCCTTCTTCCATCCCTCTGAAGGGGGGTGTCGCTAATGCTCGCTCAAGTGTAAACATGATGGTGAAGAGGCACGTCCGTCCTTTCGCCTGGCGGCAAACAGCGGCGCAACGCCATGGTTGTTCAAAGATGGAGAACAGGCCGGCAAAAGATATTTTCTCAGATATCTGAGGACATTACTTTTCCGCTGCACTTTTTTCTTTTGGAGAAGAAGAAGCAGCACAAAAAACTGTCGCTCACATGCTCACATCCAGGTCGCGCCGTTGGAGATATGCTTGCTGGCACGGTTAGGCATGATCCACAGCATCATTTCCGATGCAATTCACTCGCTGACGGGACGGTGGGAAAGCAGCTTTCTGGAGCACGATAAGGGAGATACATACAATCGGCACATAAGTGCACCGTGCGCGTAAATGCACTTAAGTAGAAGTAGAGGAAGCAGCAAAGGAAGCTAAACAAACGAAACATGCTTTCGAGGCAGGAGTAGAGCGAAAAAAAGGAAACATGAGAGGTAAAAGGAAACCTCACGATAGGAGAAAAGCTCAAGCTTTTCATTTTCTCTTATCAATTTGAGGATGTAGGGATGTGCTTTCCGGCTAGCTGCAGGCCGAAACGCTGCAGATAAAGTTAAATTTTTAATATCATTTGGATTGAATGAGACTGTCTTCTGCCATTAAAAGATGTAAAAAAAAGTAAATTGTGAAAAAAAACACACATACATATCATACTGTGAAAGCGATAAGGTATTTGAGCGATAAGAGTTTGAGTTTGAATTATGAGATGATTATTTAGTTTTATTACTTTACAAGAAAATTATGTATGCCAAAATTTGGCAGTCAGCATTGTCTATCAAACTAATTATAAGCTGGTCTATTTAATGTCAAGCGGTAGTTGTCAAAACCTTCTCTTTCGGTAAGGTTAGGTAAGGTAAACATCCAAAAAGAAGTGTTATATATTTTCACTTCAGCATCGTAGTTATGGGTGAAAATTTCTCTGCAATGATCAGATCATGATGCAAGTTTATTGTGCTTTTATGTTACTATTAATACCTACCGACTTTTTTTTAAACAAGATAAAAAGTTTAAAAAATTCAATCCATCGAAAGTAAAGTTTCAAAACCAATTCGACAGCTTTTTATAACCTGAGTATTTTAAAAGAAAAAAAAAGTGTTTATGATAAACATTCGAGCTATTCGTAAGCAAGAAACAAGTATACAAAAAAAAGGAACAAATTGTTTGAACTGTACAGAATTTGCAGAATTTGATTCAGTTCTTACTGAATTTGCAAGTGTGTAGATTAATAAATTTTAAATAAATTTTAAAAATTCTAGCTCAAACAGATTGAACAAAAAATGATATAGAAGGCAAATACACTAACACTTTGAAGAAACGAACAAGGGACGAAAAATCACAAAGTATATTTGAGGTGCAAGTTAAGAGTTAATAAGCTTATATGCAGAATAGCCGTTAATAAAAAGCCTCAAACTGTTACATGATAAATAGTGATGAAAGATGCAGAACGCTTCCGAAAAGTAAAACAAAATAGGCAAAGGTGTACAACTAAGAACCCCATCAGCTCATCATAATCGTACAGTGAAGAAGTATTCAAGAGTAGTTCCGATTTTTTTCATATTTACACTACTTCTGTTGATAATGATACACAATCAATTTTCAAATGTAATATCTCCTACCACAGCTTCCAGCAAATAAAGCAAGATTGATTGTCTTTGAAATAATATGAAAAAAGGGGTCGCAAAACTTCAAACAAAGTTTTATCACAGAAAAAATCATTCCGAAGAGGATTTAAGTTACGAAAGGATTCTGTCGACTTATGTTCGTTCGAGGGCGACACTTTTGCTTCTCCACACATCACAAACCCGCCCGCTGAAAAGTTCTGCCCAGTTTGGCATTTTTCCTCGACAAGACCCAGCCTAGACAGAAACAAAAATTGGAACTAAAAAACTTATCCAATGAACAGCAAAAGAACATCCCCAAAAAATGCACAGTTTTCGATAGCTTTTCCACAGACGGCAGGATTCCGTGATCACTCGATGAAGTGGTAATTGAATGTTTGAAACTTCATTTTGATTCTGGTCTGGAGGGGAAGGAAACAAAAAACCGAGCCACAGAACACGGTCCACTCCCGTCCAGAAAGTCTGCCATCGTCACCCGGTGCTTTGGACGGGGTTGGGTTGGGCTTTTCTCTCTTTCGCAGCGTTTTATCTTCTGCAATCGAGCGCTAGTGCCTTTGATGTCATTTGCGCCACAAAAGCGCCTCGGGTTCTCGGGTAAACGGAGCCCGTGAGTCAGTGTGATTGTACAAACGAAGATTTTGCGGTTTGATGGTACACTACTGCTGGCGGATGGTTGGTAGTGTTGCTAGGCCGCCTATAGCTGCAGTGGCGTTTGGCCAGTAGATTTCGGTCTGCAATCGGAAACCGGCCCTGACCCGAGAGAGCGTCAAACCGTCGGTAACATGACAGAGCTCACTGCCTTCGGGCGATCGGGAATGCATTTGCTAGTGCAGGGAATGTGTTTGGCAAAATGAAACCACGGGGCAGTGGGTGTTTTTTTTTTGGACGTCGTTGGGAGTGTAGAATCCGACGACCGTTCCTTCTGAGGATACAATGGTTAGAAGTGAACGATATTGGAACCAACAGCTGAGATAAAGACGAAAGGATGCAGTCTGTCCATGTGCAGGCAGGTGAGGGTGTCAAGTTAGTTGTAGTGCCAGAAGGAATGAGCTTGACGATTGCAGTGTTAGTTCTAGTTGTGTATCAAGGTTGTATCAGAACTGAGTAAAGTCCTATTTCTATGCTATAACGTCTAAGTGTAGAACAAACTGGAACTGCATCAATATTTCTTCAGAGACAAAATCGATTTAAATTGTCAGCAGACAAATTAGGCCACTGTTATGATCCACCATTAAGATACAGCTTATTTAATAGCACAACCTAATAAATAGAGGACATAAAGGGTCGTTCTACCCCGACATAGAAATAAATGGAAAGGTGTCAAGGGGAAAGTGAGGATGTCGAAAAATCAAGAAATAGAACAACCATAAATCATGCTCACCGTTCATATACACAGGGTCGTATCGATGAATGACAGATTTTCTCCCCTGTGTGTGTTTGACCCTGCAACACACCTACGGTGGCATTAGTGCAGCAGCTGCATCTGTGTGCCAATTATCGGTTAGCGGAGAACGTTAGGTACCTTTCACCCGCCTCCCATTGCACATGTAAACCACAGAACATGAACCGATTTTAACACACATGTATAGAATTTGGAACAGTCTCCCGGGAGGGACGGGACATCAACTTTATGATGCTCCCCCCCCGTTTTCAGTACCACCTTTTTGATGGACGCGCCGACATACATTTTCACGTGTTTGGCGGTGATGTGTGGGCAATTATGAAACGTTTCATCAACGTCATCATCGATGGGTTTTAATGCTCGTCAATGTGACCAGTGTGGCAGCCACAAGCGAAAACAAAAAAGAGGAAACCTTCTAGGTGCACAAACACGGTGCTGCACCACGTTGCGATGACGTCGTTGTCGGTCGATCTGCTGATCTCCCCACGGCGGGTGAGTTTGACAGCTCGTGCATGAACAAACACGACCACCGTTAGTGAAGAAAAACAGGAAAAACAAACACTCGGTGGGTTCGTTTTCCCTACCCTTGTTGATTGGAGAGAAGTAGAAGAAGTAGTAGCAGACCGAAGAAAAACGGTTCCAAAACATCGCCTTTGGCTGCTGTAAAACTTTAACGATCGGTAGACCAATTCCCACCCAAATTATCTAATCTAGCACGGTTGACGAACGGTTGACGTCCTTTGCGACGAACGGCGTTGGTGCGCTGGAAACATTTTAATGATTTAATTCACTCGCTCCAGAAATGGTGTTCATAATTTTGGGCTTCCATCGTGGAGGAATATTTTAAAAATGCACATATACGTCGAAAAACCGCCATCAGCAGTGACGTTTCGTTTGGTAACATCGCACCTCCCAGCGGGACATTAAAACAAACCAACGCGGGCATCATTAAAATTAGACCATTAAAAAATTGTAGCCTCATCACAGCTAATGTCGATATGCTGATGGTGGCGATGGCGCTGATGCACCGCAATGGTGTCAGGCTACTGCCATCACTCATAAATCTTTCACAGCTAACACACATCAAAATAAAGCGCTAGGAGTGATCGGAACAGTGAGCCAGACTGGAGTGTGTATTTGAAATTTGGAAATAGAAATAGAGAAAGAGCGGGAAGGAAAGAGACAATCGCCAGCTGATGGGACGTCTGAGAAGCAGCAAGGGCTTTTGTTGACTTTCAATAACAACCACTAAATGGAACAAACATTCGAAGGAATTGTTTGGGGGAGAGAAAAGGTGGAAAAGTAGACTTAAAAATTTAAAGAAAGACACCAGGGAACATCGATGACATGACACAAATCGAACATGGGGGACTGTTTGCGCACAAAACAACACAAACCAGCTTCACTCTTTAATCTTGCGATGATGGATGGATGGTAGGGTTAGGATGTCCGTTTCATCACAGTGCAGTCCATTTTGATTGCATCATAAAGTTAAGAGAGGGATGAGGTTACACTAAAAAAATGATTTAAGGAGCAAAAAGCAAAAATACAGTAAATTCTTATGAAATAAATAAGTCCAGCTTTGATTAAAATAATTTTGTCAAATTTTAGAGTTAATTTTTTTGACATTATGTTTTATTTTGTTTTTAATTGAGTTTATGCTTGATCTGTTCTGGTATACTTTGTCCAACATCAGAAAATCGCTTTAAATTCTTTTATTTATTCCTTTTTTTTACTTTCATATTTTATTTATTTATTTGTATTTTATTTTGTTTGTCTTTTTTTTGCAGTTGTTTTAATTTTTTAAATTTGTTGTGCAAAAATCGACTTAATTTTTTGTTTAATAATTGGGAAGCTTTTCTTGCATTTGCAGCACTTACTATGTCCCCGTAACACCAACGATTTCCCCCATTTGGTTTGATATCTAAATTAGTTTCACCACAGATGACACGGCGAAACTTTTATTTCAAAAAACTCTCAAAAACTCATCCACCATGCCCGGTCGGTCCCGGTCGGTCCATCATCAAGAGTCTCCCCCCCCCATCCTTCTTCACTGGCGGAAAAGTTAATTGTTTTCAATTATGCAACTGCAATCGCCGCAGTGCCGAAATAATGCCAACCGCGTCCGACACACGAACATCAGATTATTTGGTCCGCGCGCGCCATCGGTCGGTCGGAGAGGTTAAGCAGCAGCAGCAGCCGGACAGTGTTGGAGTATGCGTTATGTGCATACCCAACAACTGCTTCCGGAAGGGGGGGAGGGGGGGCAGGTTAGCAATGGTCAACCACGTCCGCGGAATGTGACCAACATTTTCCAACGCCGACACGTGCTTGCCCTGTCGCGGTGCGGGGATAGGCGTCGGCGTTTGGGTCAACTGGTAAAAGTTTGTTAGCTATATTTTAATTTTACCACCGCGCTTTCTTCTCCACCATTCTCCCTCGGGATGCGCCAGGGAGCGTGGTAGCGGATTGTGTATTATCTTCTCTTTTTTATTTATTTTCTACCAGCAGCTCCATCATGTACGTGTGGCTGTTTTTATTTGCTGAAAGTCAGACACACACACACACATTCTGCTGCAGCGTTGTATGCTTTGTTCTGTAAAAATAGCTTTATCTCAAAAAGTTCAAACGCAAACGCGAACGAACGCGAACGGTCGCACACGGCGGGTAAGCAAAGTTTAAACTAGTTTAAATTCCTCTCAGTCAAACAAGATGCAGCGTGCGTGCGAGTGCCGGTAGCATCAGTTTTGCGCCCGGGGACGGTACTTTTTTGCTAGCTAAAGAGATGCATTTAAAATTCGAACCGGGTTAAAGGTGTGCTGGAAAATGTGTGAATAAATTGAACAAAAAAATTTATACGGAAAAAAAATCTAGTTTTCGTTTAGACTACTTAAATACTTGAATTTACTACTAAATCGCATTGAAAACATCATTGCTAAAATTGTTCATGTTTCGGATGATAAAGATATGATATGAATCATTTTCGGACATAATGTTTTTGAAAAAAACATCAACATTTAAAATTGTCACAAATTTACGATTAAAATCGGTATACTCTTTACAAAAGGATACATTAAAGGCAATTTTTTTTTGCACAAAAATGTATTTTTGAAAAGTGTTATTTCAACATAAGCAAAACAATAGCTTTTAATCGAACATGACCAATTCGTTATTCTGAACGGTTCGGTCAACAAACGCAAGGTGTGTGGCGCTAGTGTACATCAAGTTTGCACTAACGAATTACGCTCAATGTATTCTGATTTTGACGGTTGCATTTTACATAACCTTCAAGTCACTCACAAACCTTGCGTAAAATATATTTTATTTTATGAAGAATTTTCTACAGTCTCAAAGAGTTAACAGAAATTATTTCTAGTGAATTAAAAAAAAAACATTTTGTTGGGGTATCGTCTTCTCTCTTGAGCAAATTCACCTCGCAAAAATGATCGGCACCCTCCATAAAAAATGCATTAATATACTTCTCTTCCTTGTGTCTTCGTTATCCTGTCTAATATATTGAAAGAGTAAAATAGAAAGCCTTATGAATTATGCTATTTCCTCCACTGGTGTAACACGATGTAAGAAAATATAAATCCCGCAATAAGTGTCATAAAAAAGCACCAAAATTAAAACTTAAATCGAGTCGCATTCCTTTAGTACCTCCTGTACGCTTCTTCCCTCATTTATGTGGTCAATTACGCGACATTCAAAAATAAAACTCCAGCACTGTTTTTTTTATGTTCCAATAATAAAAAAAAAAGTTCAACTGCAACCGGAAAAGACACAGTAGCGGACGCAGAGAAATGGCAAATGTATCCACATCAGTATTCACGCCACCAGACGCCATAATTGCGGTGAAACATGCATCGAAAGTACGTGACCCAACGTGTACCACATCAGCTGGGCTGGCGGTACCAGTTGGACGCTGAAAACCGCGCTCATTTTGCAAAACCGAAAATAAACGTCCATCGTGCGATAGGAACGCTGCCACACACACACACACAAAAAGAAAGGACTACAGATCCAACAGGACAATTGCAAAGTACACCGAAACAAAAAAAAAAATCAGGAAAACAATTTGATGCTGTGACCCGCTCTCGAAAATAAACATGAATGGGTACCGCATTAACTTTTGCGCTTTTCGGCAAATGAAGGAAAAAGAACCAAACGGAGACGGAGACGTGCGAGATGGAATAAATTTTCATTACGTACGTAAGGGAATCCCACCGCTCTGCAGTGCAAATATTGATTCGTGTGTGACGCAAGTGTGTTATGAAGCTTATTTTCGACCTTTTTTTTTGTTCGGTGATCAAGAAGGGCATGGTGCAATATATTCACATCAAAAAAGCTGGACCGAACATGCGATATATCTCCAGCGGAGGGTTCGCAGAAGGAATTGGACAGGCTCATAAAAATACACTTCAGATCAAACGATTGCTGTGAGGATATTGGATCAACGTTAAGTATCCAGTTCGTCAAGGATACGAGACTGAGCGAGAAAAAGCAAAAAAAAAGGTGGAGACGATTGGGGTCATTAACCCTAACGAACCGCCCGAATGTATGCAATGACCAGAGTCGGAGTGAAATAAAAGCTTTTCCAAACGAAAAAAAAAGGAAGATATCATAACTAAACAAAATGGCCGTATTGAATTGTTTCAGTTCATATATATCGCTTTGTTTGATAAGTGTCCCGGTTTTGTCGCTTCCAGCAAACGATCGATTGATCTTGAGTCGGAAAATATGAGCAAATAAATCCATCGGAATCCCTTTCCGCCGAGAAAAAAAATCAATTCCTCCACGTTATAATTCTCTCTTCTGGTCAGCAAAAATGGCTCCCTCCCAACTCACACAACTCTCACACGACATATATAAGGGACTTCCTGCGCACAGGGAGACACGGGAAAGAGTGTCCTGATTGTGTGCCCTTCCGACCGTCGAATCAGGCGGGCGGATCAATCGAAAGCCACCGGAAGCCGACGCAAATGGAATGCTAATGCCGCAAGCCTGATTTCTTGGCAGCGTGGAGTTTGCCATTTTTTCTCCTTTTTTCTTTGCCCGTTTGTTTGTTTGAATTCTTTATTTTGCTTCTGCTCGCTGTGCGCGCCACATGGGAGCTTTTGCTGGGGTTTCCTCCCTTTTTTTCTGCATCAACCTTTGCAGCGGCAGAAAGCTTGCAGCAAAGGAGTGTGTGTTCCACCAACCGCTGGCGGACGAACGTGCTTCAATCTTGTTCGCCCTTTTTCGATTTTCAAACCAAGAGAGAGTTTAAGCCTCTCCGGAGATTGTGTTTTTTTCATCTTTTTGGAGGAAGAATTTTCATTTGCAGAAGCACGGTCTGGCCGTTCTGTGTGCGAGGAGAAATGCAAGGAAAAGAAAGCTGAAATATTTGACTTATGCACACCTGGGGAATATTCTATCGATAACGAGTTTTCCACCCCACACTTTATGCATCCTTTTCAGGCGGAAACAGGGAATTCATAATTCATTCAAATGAAACACAGCAAAAGCGGTACGAGTGCGAGAGGGACAGAGGCATCAATTCACTCGAAGGTCAGAAATGAATATGTCAGCTTTAAATTGTGGGCCAACCGCCAATTTGTGGGCTTCATAATTTGATTACCATCGGGTGCGCGTGCACGGTCAAGGCAAATGATTTTAAAATGGCTAGCCAAACAGGACCACAATAACGAGCGGAATCAGCGGATGGAAGGATGAAGAGGTGAAATTCACCAGAAAATTACCCAATTAAGCGCACGTTCACTTTTTGACACGTACGCAGTTGCACCCGACCCAAGTCGCCCGAACGGGAAGGGATACATAATCGATCTGCTTCTACTACGACAAAGCCCTTCCCAGTGAATGGTCTCAATTTAAAACAGCCCCTAAACCCTAATTGAGTTTCGGTAGACGTGGTACTTCCTCTCGCGACTTGGGAAAAACTGTCACCTTGACGCGTTCTAATTATGATGATGATGATGCATTAGAGTTGATCGCCACGCAAAAGGAGTGTGGTGGTTGAGGAAGGATATAATGTGTCAAAGTTTGACTGAAGTTGGAAAGAAAATTGTTTTTAATGGAAGAACATGAAGGAGCTAAAGAAAAGGTTTTAAATTAAAGGCTTCAGAATGAAATGAACAAAAAATCGTAAATGGATAAGTTATGGACCTTTATTATTAATTGAAAAATAAATTCTAAGCTTATCACAATCTCATTCTCTTTTCTTTGAAACAGGACATGGGGATAAGGAGGTATTTTAATGAAATAAGTATATTTTTTGTAAATTTTTTAACACTTAAGGTTTCATTCAACTGTTTTTTGCAAAAAAACTTCGGTGTAATATATGGCAAGGGCAAGTTTGATATTCTTTATTTTACTTTTGATCTTCTCTTTTTTTATACCAATACATTTTAATTCAAGGACAGCGATAGTTTTCTTTTTCTTGCTCCAATTTAAATTGAAATGAATTCTATTTTAAAATAATCAAAAATTAATCATACTAATAAAATAATAAGAAAAAAAATAACAGTAATAATAAAAATAAAAATAAAAATAATAACAAAATAATAATAAAAGTAATAATGATAATAATAATAATATAATAATAATAATAATAATAATAATAATAATAATAATAATAATAATAATAATAATAATAATAAAAATAATCATAGTAATAATAATAAAAATATCAATAATCTCACAATCAATAAACAAACACAATACACGATTGTTCAAATACAATTTTATGTTCTCAAGGGAGTTGGAATGCACTATCTGACTTATTTTAAAAAAGTAAAATAAATATGATGAAGTCATTGCAATAACGTAAACTAAAGAAATAGTTTTTATTCAATGCTTTAGTAACAAGATTTCAGATTTTAATTTACAATGTATCAGAAATGTAGAACTTATTAAGATTAACATTTACGAAAATATTTAGCCTTCCAATTGAAGTTTCAAAACTTATGTTGCTATTCATTGTAGCAGGTATTTTTTTTTATATAGCATCAATTATAAAACACATTGGCTTGTCCTTCTCCCCTTTTGCCAGTGTTTTGCTGCAACCCTAGCACGCGTACCAGACAGCTAATCAATAAGCCATTAGAATAAATTACCGTTATTTTAAAGCATAATTGAAACCCATTACATCTCGAGAGCAGCACCAACCAAACGCATCGCGGAAGGATGGTGACCACCACCATTCGCACGTACGCGAACGTTGCTCCCTGGAGAGTTACAGCCACCCTCCACTGTCATCCAACCCATCCCATCCATCCAGCTCGGTTTTAGGCTCAGTTTTTCAGCCTAAAATTAAATTATCCTTTATTTTTGACGAGCCGGTGCCCTTCTCAACCCGGCACCCGATGAGCGCGACGTGATTAAACTAATTTAACGTCCAAACGCGAAAAAAGCAAAGCGTGCCAGAACACGGGAAAAGGGCACGGAAAAATCATCTGTCAAAGCGTGCAGCAACTGTCACTGTGTTGTCCCTCCGTTTCGGTTCTAACGAACCTACACACCCCGCACCGCGTCTCACGCAAGTCCCCAAAAATACAAAGCTGCTCTTACGCACTGTACATCCTACTCCCCGTTTTGGGGCATTGGGAGACAGTAGTTTTTGAGGTTAGGGCTTTTCTTTGGAACCTCCAACCGCCACAGCAGCTTCCCAGATTGTACACGTCAGTAGGGAAACGCTAACTCACGGTCGGGAGCGCCTTTCAGGCGCTCGTTGCAAGTCCTTCAGCGGAAGCAAACGTTCTCACCAGGGTTGCGGTTTTTTTGGGGGAAAATTGAAATTCATGCCTCCGCCCCCGTGGAAATCCACACAATCCCGGCCGCTCTCGACAACTTCCTCCAGTGTTATGCTAATGATGCTCGGGCGCCCCGTCCCGTTCCGTACGGCGACAAAGCGAACCAGCCGCAGCTTGTGCGGTTTTTCGGACGCTTTTTCCCCGGCAGCAGATGTTTCTTTCGCCACGCTTTGCTCCGAAATTGTAAAGCGATCCGTAACAGTGGTTCGCGGAAAATAGATAGCAGGCTCGCGCTGCTGCTGCTCCGCGGCAAGAGATTGCAAGCGGTTGCGGTTGGTCCCCGTTGGTCCGTTCGGGTCCTGCGAGTGCATTGCAAAACAAGCAACGAACAACACCGGAAAGGGTTCACGCCAAACCGCCACTGCACGTTGGCTGACAAATTTGCTGACTGGGTACGGGTTTTGCTTGGCCCCGGCCACGACAGCGATGAATCAGAATTTTACATCCCCCGCCCGGAAGCGCCCGGCAGAAGGATTCGTAATCCTTGCGTGACCATTATACCAGCCCCGGCTACACAAACTCCCCTCTCTGAAGCACACGCACACAGTTGTAGATGACATGCAAATAAAGCGCGAGTGCTTGCTGCTAATACAATCCATCTTTGCAGGTTGGGTTTCTCGTGCGATGCAGAACGATAGATACCACCCATAAAACCCCATGGATGGAAAAAGGAGTGGGTTTTCCCGGGTTGCATTCGGATCCCCCTCTCGGGTTTTGCCGTTTGCATTTTTGCATCAGCAAACGATGGTGTTCAGCGTGCAGATAGAATGCATCCCGAACCCGGTAGATCTCTGGAACGTCCTTCTGTGGGCGATGGACGACCGAGAACGTGTGCTGTCACCGTAATGTCGACAGATTGTGGTTCACTTCGGACTTGGTTTTTGGGTCAGTATGGTGCCGGGAATAAAGACAGGTGTGTTTCACGGAGTTTTTGTGAGCTTCTTCACGTATGTGATGCTCTTCCCAAATGGACAAAACGATGTTATAATCTGCGTTACTGACTTCTTTCAGAGTTAATGGCCTTTAAGCTTTGGAAGGTTCCCTTTGCAGGTTCTTGATTGAAATTGATACTTTAAAGATTCAAGTAATGCTTTTACGCTCCCTTGCCTTGCCTTGACTCATTACTCATTAAGCTAGACGATTTTTCTGATACAATTCTGCAACTGTTCAAGAGCTTATACGCAGCCAACCCATTGCTTAAAAGTTTCTCCTTTACCCTGGCAGCCCTCATGCGTGGAACAGTTTTATTTGTGCAATAATTGATACTGTATGGAGCCAACTTTTGCGTTTGCAGCGATCGAATCGATGTCAAGCAATAATTACGAGCTTAAACCAATCATTAAGTTCAATTGCTGTTTATCATTACCCTCTCCGCCACAGTGCGCCATGCCCGTAGACCGAGACATCGCTGCTTGCAAGCGTAACTTCATCTCATAAAGTGATCGTTATTTCATCGAATAGCGATTGCAAAATGTGCTTTTTAGTTCCACAGTTAAAGAGAAAACAGCAACTAAACAAGTGTATGGTGCATTCTAACTACCTTACCCGAACAGCTAACGCTCACTTCAACGCGGGTTGGTATGGTAGAATTAAATTGAAAGCAACGCACCATTAACATACTCGCTGCTCGTTGGTGAAGCAAGGCTAGGGCTAGGGCAGGTGTGTGTTTGCACACGAAAGAGCGGTGGACGGGGTCGTGAAAAATGTGTTAATCAACTTAATTGAGAATAGAGTTTTCCACTTGAAAAATTTCCAATTGCACTTCCACACGCAAGGTGGAGGTGTAGAAATTGCTGTGGTGCATATGCGCATTGGGTCAGCAGCTCGGTGACAGGGTGTGTTTAAATTGCAAGGAAAAGGGTGTGCTATGCAATTATTTGCTGTTCTCCCAATGATTTTTCACATCAGGTAAGATGACTCGACACAAGTGGACTTTATTTGGTGGATGTAAAATAGTTTACATAAATAGTTTTCAACAACTTAAAAACAACGTGGATAAGAAAAACCAAACATTTTTTACATTTCAGATTCTCAATTTTAATTTTGACACTTCAATAAAAGTAGCATATTTTGCAGTTTCTCAGAAAAAATAACGTTTGCTCCATACTCTCCTGCATTCAATTTATATCAACACTATTTAAGACACCTGAAAGACTAGCAGGACTACGAGAGCAAGTTTTCAAAATACAAATTGAATAAAGAAGAAATCGAATCTAGTATTTAAAAAATCAAATGGTTTGAAAGTCAAGGATAAAACGTTAAGATTGTAATGCCATAAAAAAAACATACCAAAAATGGTTTAAGTTTAAGAAATTTTAACTATATTATGTTTGGGGACAATGTATTTAGTTCATGGATGTAGTGTCTTACTTTCCTTGTTTTATTAAATTTAATAATTTTATTTTTTTTATTTTTGAGAAACTCTTTAGGAGTAATGTATCAGCTGGAAAAAATGCTAAAAGCATTAAAACAGAATTGCAAAATAATCTATCAAAGTTTGATTCGTATTTGTTGATTGATTGATTGATTGATTGATGATGATTGATTTTTTAAGAAAATACTGTGAATTTGTCAAGCGGTTGATATGACAGATATCTCATTGGATAGATAAACTATTACATAAAAAAAATATTTAAAAAAATCATAGTAACGTCCAATCTGTATTACGTAAAAAACCAATATTAAATTTAGCAAAACATTTCCTTGTATGTCCTTGTAAAGAAATAATTTTCGACCTTTTTGAGTTGAAAATCATTAAGCACCTTATACTTAAATATGATTTCCCAGCCAAACAAATTTAACAGCAAAATTAATCAAATTTCTATTGGCGTTTCAAATTCTATGCATCACATTCTTCCATCTTGTTTGATGAAACAACCACTATTTCTTAAAGACTATACACATTATAGTCTTTGCTTTTATTGTGGCGTAGGGAAGATGGTTTGCATGATTTTGTAACAATGTACAGATTTGGTAAAACACCTTCTCCAAAGCCTTCGGTCACCACTTAATGTGACACATTAAAAAACTTAAAACATTCAAGCAATTCTAACGACAAACAAACCTTAATCTGATGTTAAAATCAAACGTCCCGAAAAAGTCATTCCATTCTAACACCGTAAACAATACGACATTCAATGCAGATGTCAATAATTGCTGGCCGAAAAAAAGTCCTTAATGACTCCCCGCATCATACGTTACCAACTCATCGCAGCAGTAAGCAATGCAATAAAAACAACAACTCTTTGCTCGCTGTAAGAACGGTTCTAATTTCAACTTCAACCGATGGCAATGCTTTTCCCTTCTGCTCCAACCAAGCTGTCAGTCCCAGTTGTCGTATGCCAATCGAAAAAGTCCATTATCTCATAAAACACGTTTATGACCCATTCTCCCGACACTCCTCCACTCCAAAGGCTGCCACACAATCGAAGGATCAATACGCTTACATGATTACACGATTGCATAACAATGTAGCAACTGTTCCTTCGCCCGCTCTTGGCAGGAAGAGGCCGGTAACTATGCACATGCAAACTTTCGCCCCACGCACCAACCAACGGCAATAGTTAAAAGCCCATAAATACATTGTGTTTGAGTGGTGAGTGAGCGTTCTGAAGATTAGGGCTTTTTGCTGAAGCCAATGTGCTCTTGCTGGTTGCTGGGGGGGGGTACGGATACGGGGCACGGCTGCGTCAATACAAGCTTAGCAAGAAGACTAGACGATGAAGATGGAAACACGGCAGTACGTGTATACGGTTGTGTAGTCGCTTCCGGCAGACTCTCGGCATGAGAACCGACAGAGATCTTGGTGCCCGCCGGTAGCAACAATGCGCTTTGTTTGTGCAAGTGTTGCTATGACTTCCTCGCCTCTCGCAGCGCTGTGGGCTTTCCGCCCGGTATGCCCGTTTTGAGCTGCACGTGTGTAACGAGATACTTATTTTTATTACACTATCCCTATCGAGAGCCCATTTTCCTTATCGTGCGAGGGTGGTTTTATTATTTTAGGATGCAGACAGGGCAAAGCAACGGGCAGGGATGCTTGTAATCCGGGTATGTAAGTGTAAACGGTGCCTGGTTTTAAGAGGATG
>KB671800.1:18839-81308 GCA_000349105.1 Anopheles epiroticus | reverse complement strand
CTCCCGATGATGATGGTGACTTCGCTCGTTTTCCTTGGAGGTGATTTCGCAATATCGTTGTTTCTCTCTTCATCTCCTTTGGTATGTATGTCCTATAAAAAATGAACTACCCGCTACAGCGGCTCCGTTTTGGATGTAAAATTTAATGCCACAATTAATTCCTGTTCCATAAAACTGTCTTACCTTATCACAGTGTGTGCGGAGAAGAGATGAAATAATGGCCGAATACAGAAATTTGCGCGATTGGCAAGTAACAACGCCTCTGTCTGTCCTGCCTTTACAGAGGCTGTCTTTTGTCCATGTCCACTTCCTCGTTCCTTCTTCTGGACAACCGATTGCGTGCGTCGGTGACGTTCTTAGGTTGGGAAAGCCGGTTTCCTTAAGCTTAACTTTTTCTATTTCGGAAACTTTTGTGGAAGAGACAAGCAGAAAAGGGCTGGACAGGGAACGGGATGTGTACTCGGTGAAGAATAACACACAATTTCTTTCTCTCCAACGAAGCAACATTATTTATCTTTGCTTCCTCAACTTGGCAACAACTTTCATTGTTTATCTTTGCATTTTGTGCCGATTATTGCGCGTGCGGTGTGGCTCCCCGGGATTGGGTGGAAGATAGCCATTTCTGGTTTGTCCAGTTTTCGCGTCTTGATGTCCGTGTCGCGTCGCTGGGAGAGAGGGTGGGATGCTGGCCAGGAGGCAGTGAAGTAGCGGGAGAGACAGAATTTAACATCCATATACCGGTCCTTTGGATAGCTCGGGTTTGCCACGTCGTTATCCTCGCGCCTGTTCGGTTGGGCCGGTTCCGTGTGGGCTTTTGGAAAGTGTGATAATGGAGCCACAGAAGCAGGCTTTTCTGGAATTGGCTCTGGAGTGGGGAGTGGTGTGTGCACATGACGAAAGTTTTTGCCTCGTACGTTATACGATAATCAAGAATTGGTCGTTAGTGTCGCTCAAAACTTCAATTGAACATATAATTAACTCATGTTCCACTAATGGACAGTTTTTATAAAGAACAAAAGTTTTTGTAAAAACAGTTATTTTCCTCAAATTAATTAAATTGCTACTTATAAACGTTAATTTGTGCCCAATAACTACGTTATGCGTGTATAATCATTAATTAAAATTGTTTCATTTTACTGCCGCCGTTCAAATTTGAAAAGAGAAAACTGGTTATTAATTTTCGTTACATTCAAACCTGTAGCATTTCCAGCTTCTCTTCTCCTACCGCGCGTTCTACCTGACCGGCACGCCAATCAAGAACTGCAGAGGGTCAACAATCTCTCTCGTCCAGCGTCAAGACCCCCCGTACCAGCCGCAAACATTCCAAGGCTCCGAGTGCCATAAAAATCGCGCGTGCATCTTTGCGTGTTGTATGTTGCGACATTCTCTTCCGTGATTTCTGGCGAAAAACGAGGGAAACGAGAGAACGCGCAACAAAATCCTTCAGATCGCAACTGCAAGAACTTCGGCGAGAAGAAAGATCTGCTGGAGGGAAAAGTGTCACTCGTGTGGAAAGGAAAGGAACATTCACCTGTTACACCGCGCCCGTGCGGTGATAGCGTTCGACAAGCGAAACAAGAAACAGGATTTTTCCTTGCCTGAAAAGGGGAAACCAGTTTCTTCCATTAGAGCGTTCGGCGGCGTATCTTCTGGACTCCTCCTGGACCAGCGAATCCTTTCGTGCCCTGTGAAAGGAACATTTTTATTGAAACTAACTTCTGCTTCTGCCTTTTCCCACTAGTTGGCAGAAAAAGGTCTAAAAGCCAGACGGATTTTTGCACATCACCATCACCAAAGCCACGGTGATACTGGTCGATTTCTAGACAATTGATTCGTTAGCACAACAGTCATGCATCTGGAACAGATTTGAAATATGTCATACCAGCACGAGGCCGTTAAAATGTTTCACGACGTGTTGCGCTTCTTGAATACATAACGCCACACTGGACGCTTCGTGGCGGTAGAAGAGGTACGAGAAGAAGGTCAGATTTGCATATTTTATTAATTCTGTTCGACCAGAAATGCAAAAGGCGTGCTCGGATGGCAGAAGGGTTTCGTTTGGCAGGGCATTAAATGCGCGCGGTCATTGCCATTTGCGAATTTCGACGACTTGCTTGCGATCCTCTAGCGTTCTCTCTCTCTGTACGGGTGCCGGCAAATCGATTGCTGAACTCGTTCTCGTGGCCATCGTAAATCAGATTCTCTTGCATGCTAACAATTGCCTAGAAAGGCATGGGGGTTTAAGGAAGCAAGGAGAAGTGTATATAAATAAAAAAGAAACATAAAAAAGCTATTCTACAGCAGTGAGATTGCTTTCCCGATGCTCATCACAAGATTCCCGGGAGTGTGAGAGAGATAGAACGTTCTCCTTGCTATGTTGATTGGGTTTCAAGAAAAAGAACTAAAAAGTGTACAAAACTCTTGACCTCAAATTGAAAGACGTTACTCCCGTTGTGGACGGACACGGCAACGGCGGTGGCCAGTTTGCTGCAAAAAAGGTAACAGGCAACTTGCAAAATGAAATGGAGTGGTGGTGGTGGTGAATATTGTTTGCCAACGTGACGGACGACACACCGGGTTGAGATGGCGACCGATACTGCTACGAGAGCGATGGGCACCGTTGCACGGAGATGGTAATAAAGATGGTAATGTGTCAAGGCGGGGAGATAAATCGGAAAGATCGGGCAACGGGGAGGGGCTGGGGAGTTGTCTTCCAACGACAAAACAGTAAATAGCGGCCAAGGAATGCAAACTGGTTGCAGGAGAGAAGACACAGTGCTGAGGAAAAGTGCATGCGCAAACCAAGACGATTGATGAGCAGACGCTATTAGGTGGAGTCGGAGGCGACATTATCATTAAGTGGGCTTTCTTGTGGAAGTTACTTTACTGCAAATTGCACTGCGCATGGGTTGGACACGCAACGCTACGTGGCGGTTACATGTTTTGAAATTCAAAATGAAGCGTTTAATCGATTTTTAATGTTGTGTTTTTGTGATTTTGTTGGAGATGGTTTTTCATAAAAAATGAAAATCATATTTATCATTATCTTTAAACTAAAATCTTTCTCTTGGAGCTTATTTTTAAAGCCGCTTTCACCTTTTCTTCCACTAGCTGGTTATTTGAATCCAACGGTTAAGTTTTATCAGAGAATATTCTACCAAATGGCATGTTGGTTTTTATTCCCTTTCGCACTGAATCCAGCGTGGTGTTGCCTACACGTTCCATTCCAGGGTGAAAAAAAAACGAAAACCAGTTCCGCCCTCCGGAGAGCGTCCTACTCATTTTATCATGAAATGTGTTAATGCACACTCGAGCCTTGCGCTCCAAATACAAAACAGTTCGATGCAATTGATGTAGGCCGGAGTGTAAAAAAAATCAGATCCGTATGACGAGGCGGGCAATGTCTCATCCCACCCATGGCAGTTCGCTTTCGGAATGGCCGTAAACGCGCGGTACAGTTTGTCGCCTTGCGCATGTACGAGCTGTTGTGTACGTCTAGCTTGTGTGCTCCTAAAAAAGACACTCTATCCATAAAAATCCACTCTCGTAAAAAGCGTGTGCTCACTTATTTGTTCATCTGGTGTTTTTTTGTGGGCATTTGTGAACAAGTGAGACGCGAGAGGGGGATTGCTTGCTTGTCGTCGTGCTGTCTTAACAAAAGACGCACTTGTTTCTTCAAGTGGTTTTTAGAACGATTGATTCCGCCTTCAGAACAGTGTTCCACCAATAAGAGACCCGCTTTTCCGCGTTGCGTCAATCTAGCGTTACAGTAGCGCAAGAGCCATCAAGCACGCACCAGCATCTTCATCAACCAGCGATCGGTGCTGGTGGAGAGAGGAACATGAACAACTTGTGTGCAACGATATGCCCAAAACGAATGGGTTTCAATTAAGGCAATATCGGGTCCCAAGGCCTACGCCTATGTGCGTTCGCTGCGATTGTAACACGCAGAAGGGGGATTAGATGTGTACAGAAGCTAGAAGCGCTCTACCAAACCACAGTACGCAGCCCTTTTTCCGTTCCGCTAATAGACCTGATAGATCTCATCCGCGGGGTGTAGGTTAGGTACTTTGTACAACACTTGATTCTTCATTTACGCCCCGGTTTACGAGGGGCGTAATACGTGTCGTTTAGCCAGCGGAGATGTCACTTAACGGTTATTTGAATCCCAAAATAGGGGTATATTTGTTGCTGTTTGTTATCTTGTTACGTTTACCATAAATGATTGATGTACTTGAAGATAAAAGGGACTCCAAACCTGACTTTGGATCGTAACTTAAACTCCTGTTTCTGTTTTTCTCCGTTTTAGATGAACACGCAGATCTGAACGGGTACAGTTCTTCCACGAGCAACAAGGAAGCGATAAGCAAACCATCTGCTACAAAGAGTCAACTGGCGTTTTCTAAACCAATCCACGGCAACAAGGTAAATATTGCGGAAGCGTCGCCAGATGACAGGCAGACAGAGAAGGAGGAGTTGGTATTGCAAGAGCATCTTCAACAGTACGAGCGTGGTCGCGTAACGGCGGCTACCAGCAATGAAAGCCTCTCGCTGGACGATGAGCTAGAGGCACTGTTTGGAAGGGATTGGAACAATAATCTTAGCGGCAAAGGTGTCGCCAGCAAAGTCAAAATGATGGCGCAACAGTACGAGCAAGGGAAGTGTGAAGCGTCACGTCCGATCAGGACGTTGCAACACGCGGGTGGCATAGAGTCATCCAAACATCCCGATGTGTCTTCGATTGGCGAGGCGGAGACAAGCGATTTCGAAAGTGCCAGTGTGACGAGCGGAAGCAGCATTGGTGGTGGAAGGCGTAGCGTACGCACAAGTTCCGCCTTCAGTGAAGGTAGCCGAGAAGTGGCTAGCATTGAGCGCTTCGAGCTGACAGCAGCACCTAGCCAACCGCAGAAACTGCAGCAGGAAGATGCAGCAGCGGGCCACAATACGATGATTACCATTAACATTAACTACCGGTGTGATACGAATCCTTTGAGGACAAGCAGCGTAACGCGTGCGGAAGAGGAGGTGGCGGCGACCAAAACTGTAGATATTGTAGTTTCAGCACCAGGGCAGACAGCAAATAAAGAGGGTCGCATCCCGTTAAGCAGTGATAATGTAACCGAGGGACCATATGTTCGCGATGTGGAGGAATGTGAAGAGCAGGAACTGATGGATCTAGAGCGCGAGGAAACAGTGATCGATGAGACAGTGAAAGACGAGAAGGTGACCAAGGGAGATGCTGGTACTAGAAGTAAGATTGATCGTCGTTCAAAAGAACACCGCAGCTCGTTGACGAATAACCGGACCTGCTACACACCGGAAGATGAGGAATATCACGACTGCGATGATCTGCACGAGTCAACGCTTTCCTTCTATGAGCAGGCGTGCTCTCACCCTGTTACACCACAGGAACGTTCCTCTATCGAGTCGTCAACTGCGTCACCCACTAATTGTTCGGACGAATTAGACGGAGAGCAACCGATGATTCGAATCGTGCAGGAGCTGTCGGAGGATCATGGTGAAGTAACGTCAACCATATCGCTAAGTAAAGAGCAAATAAGGGAAATGCAGAAAGCGAACGGTGCCCGGCGTAGCGCTGAAACGCTTGAGGAGTTGAAGAGACATTCCCCTCGGGAGGAAAAGAGTAGTGTTCATGAAAAGCGTAGAAAATCTTCCGACAGTGCCACCGCCAAGAAGCGTCACGACAGATCGAACCTCCAGCGGCAGCAGCGCATCATAGACGACAATTTCTGTAACGAAATTCTCGACTCGACCATTCACTTCGATCGGCTTATGGGAAACAATCGTCCCCCGCGGCACGGGATGGAAAAGGAGGGGGAGACAGTCGCTTCAAAAGGATCCGCCGCTCCTCAGGAAGAATGCTTTAGTGATTCTGTCGTATGCGAAATGGCATCGTCGCCCGCGGATGAATCGTTTGACTCCGTAATGTCCGTGGGCAAGCTGGAAGGGAAACCACGTTACTCGGGCAAAACGGTTGGCCGATTGATGATGAAACGCTTGAAGAAGCTGCAGGGTGGTGGAATAGGAACACAGAAAACGATAAACCCCTCCGATACGTCCACTAGCTCCTCGCAGCAGCTGAATGGACCGAAGAAGCCACCGCGAACGTTTGCAGACTCGCCGAAACGTTCCACCGTACTTCCAACTCCTTCCTGTCCTACGGCGAAAGATGTAGATGCAAGTGATCCTTCGGACTACGAAATCGGTTGGAAGCTGGACTCCAAGCCAAAAACGCATCAGGTCGGTTGGAAAGTAGCAGCTGCGAATGAGAAAATTCAAACGGTTCCAGCTCAGATTTACAGCATGCTGAACTACTCAGAGGATGAGGGACGTAAAAAGCTTATCAAGACAGGAAATTCTAAACCTGCACCCCAGCAATCGACAGCATCGAAAGGAAAATCTGGAAAGTACTGGGATGATGGTGAACCAGTCGGACCAAAGCTTGATATCGACATGGTCGACGGCATCAAAACGCCATCGCGTCGTCACTCAACTTCGACCGACTTTGAACGGTTCGTACGGGAATCGAACGTGAAAAGTACGCCTCATCGCAAGGGGGAAGCTGCTGGCAGTCGTGTCGATGTTCGGCGACGGATCGAATCATTTCTAAGCGAGGAGCGGCAGCAAGCACTAGAACGCAAGCTGCCCGGTCCAGACCGACGTCGGCGTACCACGGGCGGGATATTTGAGCGACGCCGGCAACAACAGGAAAATTTTTTAGACGATGCCAGGCGTACCAACCATGAACCGCGAAGGAGAAAGATGTTAAAAGTACCTTCGGTCGCAGTTTCTAATGATGCTTGCTGCCCTGCAGCAGCAGCGGCTGCGGTTTCCAGCGTGGGGGGCCCCTCTTCCTTGAAACGAGGCAACGGAAGTGTTCCCAGCGCTGGCAAGATCGAGAAACGACGAACCTTCCGCAAGGCAGCCCTGTTGAAGCGTACGCGCACCTTGTTCGAAGCGTCGAAGAAAAAAATCTTGGCCATAAAAAAGTTTGAAACTCCGAAGAAACTCAATGTCGTAAGTAGCACTTCTCCCACAGATCCATCAGACCGCGACCCCAACATTAATCGCAACAGTTCGGTAAAGAAGAAGTACAGTCTGCATCACAAGCACCTGGGTTACACGCCCGATCACTTGCGCTGTAAATCGTGTGGCTCCGGGCGGTCCGACGCCCTCGAAAATGGAAAAGAGGAGACCATAGTGCCCGCGAATTATCGCACTACGGCACAGGTTCCTTCCCGTGCTGTAGCTTCCACATCTTCCGAGGACGAAAATAAGGAAAATCGTCACACCCGAAATGAGCGAACAAGTGATGGGCGGCGTCGTAGAAGTGGTGAGGAAGTGAATCGAAAGTCCGCCCGTAGCCTCAACTTTGCGTCCGTCCCGCAAGAGCAACGACAAAATCCATCGCCCGTGGAGCAAAACGATCTCGCCGTGTCTCCGCGCAAAACGGGCAAACAGTTTACCGAGCCTAAGTTCCTGAAGACGCTCCGTAATTTGAAGATATCCCCCAAAAGGATGTTTCGCTTTGCGCCTCAGTCCCCGACAGCACTGAACAAACCAGCTCCCGACAGTGTGTCTCGTGAGGGAGAGTTTCAATCGTACGATGATTTAAATCTAGATAATGTTGCAAATATGGGACATTTTCTCAGTGACATACGGAGGAAAATAGATGGAGACTCAGTTCAGACGGGTGCGGTGATAGCTCGATCGCAGGTACCGATTGACGTGCACGGTGGCGAGGAGGAAGAAGAGCAGGATCCCATCTATCAGGAGATTTCCCCTAAGAGTAACAAAATGATTCTGAACGAGTTTATCAGCAGCGAGACGAACAAGCGGTACTTAATGGTGAACAACAATCCTAACATTCTGTACGCATTGGTAGAAAGCAAATCGGCCCGTTCGGCGGGACGGTTGGTGAGGTCGCGTTCGCTTACGAACGTGCAGGGTGCGTCATGTGCTGGCGATCCAACCGTTTCAAGCACGCCGGTTAGTAAACCGTTGAACAACATGCCTAAAAGTCAGATGAAACCGAGCAATCGACGTGTCACGATGTCCCCCCACATGGAGCGGTTTGCTGTGGATGATACGGAGGAAGGAGAGAGCTGCCTGTATCATACAGCGCTAGCCACCAACTCGACCAATGTACTGGACAGTATCGTTGCTGGGGGCAGTAGTGGAAGGAAGAGCGGTGGGGTTGACCGTTCATTGAATGCAACGGGCAGTACTGCCGGTAATTCCACGCGACGGTCACTGTTTACTCGGAACATACAGACGGAACGTGAACGGTGTCGACTCGTACAGCATCAGCAGTCAACTGATGACAGTGATATTTCAATTTTACAGGAAGAAGATAGTGGGCAAGACGCGGACACATTGGAATCGCGCCCGGGCTCGACGCCGATCGTGGAAGAACCGCTGATCGTACGGGAACGGGTTGAAGATCGTTTGACGGTTCGTAGGGAAAACGAACGATTCCAGCAGAAACCTCCTCCTTCTTCAGCAACGGCATCGATCGATCGTAAAGGAACGGGACGGTATCGGAGTGGACCGACGGAAGATTTTTTCGCGTTCGAAAAGGACATAATTGTGGAGGAAGAGATGGGTGGGAAAAATTGTAAGGATGGAAAAGGGGGAAATTTGATACTGTTGAAGGCACACAAATCGGTGCAGGTAACGGTCAATGGTAATGGTGGTGGCACATCCGCGGCTGCTGCTCCTCTCGGGTGTTTCGATACGGACGGAGAGGTGAGTTTGTATTACATTGTTGCCAGCTTTAAGAGATGTGTGATAAACTATTAAAATACGTTTTCCGTTTTGCAGATCGAATCATTGCGGAAGTACGACGATAGGGAGATAGAAGAACTCGTCCATTCGCTCCACGACAACGTGACGCTGTCGGATATGGGCACACTTGACACCGAAACTACCGCTTCCTCCTCCATGGGAAATGATATCGACAACGTCGGCTATGATACGGTTGACCGAGCTCCTCCCGTCGCTCGTGTCTTTCAGCAACCGAAGGGCAAAAATCAAACCATCGACACGGTGGACGTATCCGAGCTGATCAGTCACGCTCCGGACGACAGTCTGTCCCCTTCGAACCTTTCGCCCATTACCGACTCCCTCGCCAGCACTAAAATGTCCACCTCCGGCACCGCCGTTATGCGCAATCTGAAGGACAAGCTAAGATCTTCGTTCCGTAAGAGCAAAACGTTTATCAAAAACGAACGGCAGCGGTTGGCAAACTATCTGCTGGAGGAGCGCAGCAGTAGCCGATCGTCCTCTGGTTCCTCTTCCACCGCCAGCTCTCCCCAGAAAAAAGTGCACGCAAACACTATTGGCCACACGCGCACGGTTCAATCGCCTGGTCGGCGGAGGCTGGAAAGAAGTAGTGACCAGGAGTCAGACGACATGTACCGATCGTTCACGGACGGCAGTGGTAGCATCGTGACGGGTAGCAGCATGACCGAGCTTAGCAGCCAGCACATGAGCGAGCTGATGCAGCAAATCATCCGGCAGGGTGACGCTAGGAAGCAGCTAAAGCAAGCCCTTGCCATCTGTCGCAGTACGCGCGAGTTCGAATGTTCGCCGGAACTGATTGAAGCGGAACGGTTGCTGCTGGTTGCGACACAGAAGGAGACGGCCGTGCGAAACGAGCTGAACAAGATCGATTACCAGACCAACGGGATGACGCTGGCCGAGGGCAAGCGGGTCGGAACGGTCACGTTAAGCAACTTCGAGTTCCCACTGAAGGAAACTGCCGTGAGGGATGCACTGTTCAATTACTTCTACGTTGTGGTGTGTACGTACAAGCACGAAGTAAAAGCGACCGCCGCCAAAGAACGGCATGCCGATGGGCGGGTTTATTTCAACGACTGTGCGATACAGTTTAAAAACCTGGACGCTAACTACGAAATTAAGGTGGAGGTATTTGTACTGCAGCTGCGTAAGAACGTAAAGAACTACAGCTTCGAAAGTCGGTACCACCTGGAGAAGGTAAGGAGTTTGGTGTGATTAGAGCTACGGGTACATTATTAACAATCTCTTTTAACGTTTCATCAGGACTCCAAACGTCCCCTCAGTTGTCCATCTCCTTCGAAGAAATTGCGTGAAGCCGGTCGGCTGTTATCGTTCCGCTCGACCTCACCGAAAACGTTCGATTTCGATAACGAATTCTCACGCTTCAAATCGCAAGGCTTCCTTACGCTTACATCCTTCACACTGCTGACGGCAAATGGAGCAGATGAAGGAGATGATGGTGCGGTGCCGGAAGAGGAAAAGCATTTCGATGCGACGTACGCTACCGCACGCACCAGTTACAACACACATCTGTCCACGATGCTGGACGCAGGCGATGAGGAACTGCAGGCTGCAGGCAATTCCTACTATTCGACGACTGGTCACTTCCAACCGGTCGTCTGCCGGCAGGATGACCAGAGCGTGCTGTTTATCGCGGAAGAGTTCAAGTATCTGACGCTCGACTCGATGGCGTATACCTCCAACATGGTCGGCACGATCGGGATGAGCGTTCGGAGCGAGGTGCGGTTCGATGGAGCCGAAATGAGTGGATTTTTGGACGTCGGCGAAAAGGTGGAGGGTACCGAGGGCATTACCTGGAATCGACGTTGGTGCAAGATGAACGGGTTTATGCTCGAGTTTTGGAATTACCCGCAGGAGTGCCAGGAAAAGGTATGTTGGCGCTAGATTTCTAAACCATTCTTTTTAACGTGCTGACAAATTATTTTGTCACTCTTCCAGCAACCGATACTGTACATCGATCTGGTAAAGTGCATTAACGAGCGGATCCAGCTGGCAGACCGTGCGATCTGTTCCCGTCCGCGTACGCTCAAGGTGGAGATTTTCTCGTCCCGTGTGGCGGCAGGTACCGGTGCCAGCTGTAACAGCAGCGGCATTGGCAGCTTCCGTAGCACCGGTCGCACAACCAGCCCTAGCTCGGCCGGTGGTGAGCATCACGCTGCCAACGGCAGTTCACACGATCGGGAACTTCTTCGGCCACTATCACCGGGTGAGCAGCGTGGGCGCGGCCATAACAACGTAACCTGCTACCTGCTGGCGGCAGACACCCAAAGCGATCTGAAGGGTTGGCTGTGTGAACTAAATCGAGTAGTAAAGTTTTTAAAGGAGTGGAAAATTTGAAGGGGTGCACCTCACAACCGTGCGGCCATGTGCAATAAACCGTCGGGAGCCGTTGGTAGAGAGGAGTGAAGTGTTTTCGATAGGGAATATCAACAAAAAAAACAAAATATCATCCGCCCATAAATATTACTGGCTACATAGAGCCAGCCTTAGTTGTTTGTCGAATGCTGTTTATCATAACTAAAATTGTTTTTTATTCTTACCTCCTCTAATGGGCATTTTGTACCGCGCAATAGTCTCTAAGATAGTTCAATGTTACGAAAAAGCTCTCTGAATGAAAGGAATTAGATCGGTGTATGCTAATGAAAACAAAAATATGCAAAGAAGTGCCTTTATAATAGTATCGCTTGCCTAACAGCCTAGGAAAGATTTCATTAGCAGCTAAGAATGGGAAATGGATCGTCTTTCCGCCCATCTCCACTAGAAGACTGCACTCCGGGATGGCGAAGGCAGCGAGCGCTTATGCGACGCTGTACTTGCTGTGAAGTCCCCGGAAACGGTGATTAGCATGATAAGATTTATATTTTGTTCGTTTTTTTCATTTTTTAAGTTTGAACCGTTTATCTCTATTGACTCGTAGCGCACACATTCCTACCAGTAAACTGGTTTCCGGGTTTGCCCTTTAAATAATGTAAGTGAGAATTGTTACGCGGACCAGACCATGGAAGATTTCAATCCATTGGGCTAATTTCTTACAAAACTAAATATTGTTAAGCGATCTCATGTACATATCATACGTATAAATGGGAATTTGGATTATTGGCGTAAGATTATACTGAGACTGGCCCGAAACAAGCTTTCCTTCGGTGACTTGTTGTGAGCAAATTAGAGCAAGATGTTTGGGATTTTTTCTATTGTTATTTAATGTTCTTAAATCAATGTCAAGGTAGACTTGTTCTTACGCGAGTTATAAGGCAATGCAGGCAAAAGGTGAATGAAATAAATGACTTTGTGAGCCATAATCTTGTACAAGAAACGGGAAAATAGTAATGGTAATTCCTATAATGTGTTGCATTCGAAAATAACGAAGATTTAGTATTTTAGTTTGATTTGGAATAAAACAGCAAAACAATGCTCGGGAAAAGGCTGGAAAATAAATGAAAGTTTTTTATTCAACATGTTCTGTGTGCTGCTCTGTAAATTGTGGAGGGGTTAGAGATGTGGTTGAGCAGGATTTCTCTACGGGGGTTTTGTGTTGTTAAATGACGCAGTTTGTGCTGCGTAAACTCGCCTTCACAAGCCAAACTCAGCCGGTAGATAGTAGTATGTTTGATCAAGGTGTCACCTAGCATTGTATTCTGGTCAGTTTTAGATAGGGTGTGAAAATAATGAATATATATTTTGTCACTCGAAATACTCGAGTAGGAATAATAGTTGCACTTGCGTCTCATACTGCACTACAGCTGTGTACGGTGTTTTCTATAAAATTGCCTAACAAGTATAGCAGCTGATAAGAGCTTTGCTTTTGCCTGTTTCTGCGTGTGGTTGTGTGGTTTGACTCATTGATTTATATATATATATATATATCTGGTGTGTGAGTGTGTCTGTAATATAAGTTTTATACTTTTATTGTACGAATAGTATTGTGTAGTTTATAATCTTATCTCATTTGCTTTCGTATGTATAATACGTATATATATTATAATGTCCTCTTAACATGCAATTATTGTGTGGTAGTGTGGCATACATTCTCCTTCCTTCCCGCGCTACACTTATATAAATTCAAATTCTTGTTTGCTCTGTGAACAGTTTTATCGTAAATCTTCACTTTCACTGAAACACTTGATGCTGCGGGGGGTCCCATTTTGAAATACAGAAACCATAACTTTTTCTCAGTGTTGTTTGTGTACGTGTGTGGGCACATTTTTACTACCGTTTGTAACTGATTCTTCGCTCTACGATAGCGTTAGTGGTGAATGGTTGTATGGCATTTTTAACGACAACAGTTTTGCTACTAGCAGTGATTTATATATCATGTAACGTGAACAGAAGTTAACTAATTTTAATGTTTTGTATTAAACGATCGACCACTGGAGGTGCGATTCCAAACATTCCCTAGCTTCCACAAACGCTGGTTAGAAAGAAGCATACCTGTGTGTGAAAGGATCTTGCTCTAAAGCATCATAATCACTCGTTCGTCTCAGCGAGGAGTGTAATGAAACGCGACGACTCTAAGCTGTTACGCGTTAAAATAGAATGTATGTATTATATTTTGAATATATAAATTTGTTGATCAAATCCACTAGGGCGGCATCCCTGCTGATGTTCGTTCGGTTGTCGCTTCCCCGCCGGGACTTGCAAGTCTGTGTCTGAGTGTGTGTGTGTATTTGATACTTTGCCTTAGTTTCATTTGCAAGTTGCTTATGAAATTAATAAACTACTTATCAATTCATTTAATTCACTACCCCGACTATCATCGTATAAAAATATGCTTGCGTATTAGGTTGGGGTTTGTTGGGTGGCGTAACTGGTAGTAAAAATGCATTTGTGATTATTAGAGAGCAGGTTCTCTGTACGGGCTGTTTGTTGCTGTTGTATGTTATTTTGCTACACTTTTGTCTTGTAAGCTTCTCTGTAAGAAAACCTCTTTAAGAATCTGTCAATCTCAACTCTTCTCTATAGCTCAAAAGGTAATTTTTAATTGGTGTAGAACTTTGCGATAAATTGCGGTTTGTTTCTGTGTTTTTTCTCCTCTCTTTTAATTACTTTGGTTCCATATTAGCATCTCTACTTATCAACAATAAGCATTCACTGTGTTTGTTTTGCTTTTTGGTATTGTTTTGTATAGTGCACTTTTCACTTTGTTGCAGTACGTTTTGTCTATGTCAATGCCTTGAAATACTTTATAGTGTTTTTGTATATTGTGGTTGTAGCTTTTCTACTCAATTAAAAGTACTTCTTCACGAAGATCCTGCCTTAGAAAGAGAGAGAGTGTGAGACAGGTCGGAGTTTAATTGTTTTTTGCAATATTGATGTTGAATAGTTCAATGTTCTCCTTCTCTCTCACTTATTTTCTCTTTCCTTTTCATTTATTTAACTCATCACGCTGCTGGTGGAATGCTTTGAGCAGTTCCTTTATTTCTTCAGTTTTGTATCTAACATTTTTAAATGTTGCTTTCCCGTATAAATATATATATATATATATATATATATGTAATTGCATATACTTGCTGTGACTGCAGTATGTGTGTTGTGTGAGGGTATGTATATAAATCACTACTCGGTTAAGTACCGTTTTTTTTGCATTGCCTGCCATTATTTTTGACTTTCAAACCCCTACTCGAACCCTTGGGCTGTCCCGAGGTGTAGCGGGCACCATTGGGTTGTGCATCTATGTATATGAATATGTATTTATATATGTATATATGTACGTAGGTGCGGCCGTAAGTTTTCTATTGCGACTAGATTGGAGCAATTTTTTAAATGAAATTACCCCCTATTTAATCCTTTACTGTGCATTGCTTATCCATTTGCTGCATGCTGTCTCCGTCTGTCTGCATACATTGGATAAGACAGATTTGTGTTGAGGATGTGTTTTGTGTCCTTGATTTGTTTTACCTTACGGCTCTTCCGGTTGTTTCGTTTGTTTGCTGCACTGCTCTTAAATGCACTTAACGTCTAGGCGTTGGTTCTGGCAAAAGGGAGTTGGCAGCTCATGGTCCACGACCGTACCGCAACGCTTTCCCGGCTGGAATAGGTAAGCGTTGGGTATGGTTTTTGGGGCATGGCGCTGCGTTGCTTCTCCCTTTTCCACTTTGTTTTTGCTGTTTGAAATTCGCGCTGGAAAGGTCGGACAGTGCCTACATTCCCTCGGACACACTGTCCGCGTGCGTTCGTCCCGTGCGATGCGCGTCCGCCGCCGCCATCCGATGGTGTTGGTTGGTTTTGTTGCTTTTTGATCGTTTCAATGTTTTCGAGGGCTAAATCGTGGTCACCGCGGTGCGGCGGATGTTGTTGCTTGCTGCACCGTGCCGTGCGGCTTCCGGGCCTCACGAACCGGACGCACCCGGCAAGCGTGTTCGACGGTGCGTGGAACGGCCACCACTGCTGCTGCTTACATCGTCAGCGTGAACTTCCACACGCGGTTCGGTCCGATCTCGGTCACGTACATGGCCGACCCGTTCGGGCAGAAGGTGATGGAGTGTGGATTCTCGAACTTGCCCCAGTGGTCGATGATCGTCTCGGAGCGCGGATCGATCGTGAAGCCGCGCACCGGTATCATCGGCGAGGTGGGTCCGTTCACCGCGTACACCAGATCGCCGTACGCGGCCACATCGAACACGCGGCCCAGATCCGGCTCCTGGATGGTGGCGGCCTGCGTGCCCTCGCCGTACGACGTCTGCAGGCCGGCCCGCGGACACACGACGCGCATGTTCTCCCGATCGGCCACGCACACCATGTCGAGATGCTCGAGCAGTGCCAGCCCGTGCGGGGTCTGGAGCGACAGGAACTCGGGCGGTTGCGGGATGGTGCGGATCAACCGGCCGGCTGCGTTAAACTTCAGCAGCCGGCTGTTGCAGTACCCGTCGGCGACGAAGATCTCGCCCGTGCTGGCCACGGCGACGGCGGTCGGTTTGCACAGATGGCTCTTGGAGGCGCCGGGCTCGAACCGGTGGCCCAGCGTGATGGCGGGATAGTCCCGGCCGGGCATAAACTTGAACACCTGATGCAGTGCCACGTCCGTCAGCCACATGTTACCGTTCCGGTCGATGGTGAGCCCGTGCGGCATGTAGAAAATTCCCGCACCACGCTCCTCCAGCACGGCACCGTCCGAGGCGGCCAGCGTTGCGATCGTGTTTTCCGGGATAGGACCTTCCGCGATGTGCTGGTAGTGATGGGTGTCATTGAAGCTTCTGCGGATGGAAAATTCGGGTAGTTAGTAGCGAGTCACACTCCTTTAGCGCTCGGTTGACAACGTACTCCATGGTCCATGTGCGACTGCCACGGTGGAAGATGACCGGGTTGCCTTGCAGATCGATGGTGACTGCCGTCACCTGACCGAAGGAGTGCTTCACCTTCGGCCAGTCCTCGACCAGCTTCGGCTTCGGTGGACTGTCCAGATGGGAGGTATCGACCGGTGCCAGGGGAGGCTAAGGAAGAATCAGAAAAAGGCAGCATGTTATAAAGGCTCAGGAGAGAAATGTTGTTGGGGTAAGGGAATACGACTAAAATTTGAACTTCTAATGCTTTAAGGAGTTCTTCATACAAACAGCAAATATGTTCTCATCACAATTAAAACTTTTTTGGATATCTTCAAATTCCATCTTTCGGACATGAATTGCCTTCAGATTAATGGCGACTTTACGCATCTCCCAAATGCCCATATGTTCTCACTTCTGTAATTCGATCACTTTCGACTAAATCAAATCCAATCTTAGTTCATTTCTCAGACCTGCTCTCTAGCACTGTGTTCAACATTGAGAATAATCCCGGAAAGCACCAGATTAATACAGTGATTTTAGGACTCTTACTAAGCTCCTTGTCGGTCAACATAAACCATAATCATTGAACATATCGTTCCTGTCTACTTTTCAAAGCTCTGAACTTCGATATCTTCACCATTGGAGTAGTGCTCTTTTTAGTAGATCCCCTTGAGAACTGACACTTATGAAGTTTGGGTGGCCCTTTTTGTAGCTTTTCCCTGGTTCATTTTCTCCGTTTTATAGGGTTATTCGTTGTTCGTGGTTGCTTATAACATACAAGGTAGATAATCTGGGATGACGCGGAGTTCTGACTTGATCTTCCAAACGCAGTAGTTTCCGGTGCTTCACAATGCCTAATCGTTCCGTACCATAAATAAATACTTCTTCCAATCGTTAACAAGCTTTCAACAGTTTAGGCCCATAACCTGCTGGATACTACTGGCTCGATTATCGTTAATTTATGCTGTAAGGAGATGGATTGTCTTTTGGAGCGTGAAGACCTCACGAATCTAACAAATATCTTGACATCTGACATTTAATTTCAAATGTCTCATTAACTCTTCTCAATAATTCATTAAAAAGGTTCAACCTTTTCCTCCAAATTCCAAAATATGAAAAATCACCTCACCACGTACATGATAACCTCACGGAGCCTACAATCTGAAAACAATGATATTGGAGCTTTCATCCTTCACAGAAACAATTTTCACTCGAGTATGAACTCCCTGAAGTTTCCGCTGTACGTAATCGATCTGGCGAAAAGAGATCAGACCCGTTACGTTCGCGTTCGTCACTGCCAATCGTAAGGGCAATTTCACGGGAAATTGGGTAATTCAATAAGCCACCTGCTGTTTTGAAATAAGACTTCCATCAACCCAGTCCCTTTTACCTTAGGCTAATGAACCACGTGTGCCGAACCTGCCCGCACTCCCCTAGAGAGAAGAGAGGCAAATCCGGTGTCGCTCCCCGGTGGCTCATATGTCAGCGCACAACGCCGTGTTTGGGGGTTGGAAGCAGCAGCAGGTTGATCCCTTGGCGGGTGATTATTGATTTATCATACGACCCGCGCTGATAACGGGCGCACGTTCTGTGCCGTTCCGCGAATTACGAGCAGCCGGGTATTATTCTTAGACCGTTTCCGATCTTGTTGAAACAAAAGTATGGAGGCGTACACGACACGCAACTCCATTCTGGGGGAAACCGCTCATCTGCACCGAGCATAATAATAACGATATATCCTTGCCACGTTTGTGTGCGAGTCAAACACGCGTCAACGCACGCACCGGGATCTGCGCTGATGCGTATCAACTAACAAAAGCTCATAAACGCAGCCGCACACACACAAACACTCACTCCCCACCAAGTTTGAGAGGGCCCAGCCAGAGGGATGATGTTGGGACGGCGGAACACAATTTTCAAGGCTCGTTGAACTCATCGGAAAGAGGATCCATTTTCTCCGGAATACAAGGCCGGCAAAGTGTGGCCCGAAAGTCATGATTAATTCAAACACCTTCCATCCGTTTCTTCTCCCACCGTGCAAGCGTCCAGCGTCTTCGAACGGAGGCTCGCTACGATTTGCATGATGAATGCCCTCCGAAGATTGCCGTTCATGTGTACCACAATGAAGGCGCCCCTTCTTCCCCTGCCAGTGGCAGGCCTTCCCAACACGAATACCAAGGAATATGGCATTCGAACGTCTGGCCTATGCTCTCCAGCAGATCGTTTCTTCCGAGCCTTTGTTTCCTCATTGAGCACTGGATGGAAACACAATTTCCAATTCGTTTCACCGGGCACGGTACAAAGGCTCCAGCAGCCGGCAACATTACTTGAAGTAAGATTACACGACGGTACCATTAACTCAAGGACCTCCCTTCTTGGTGTGGTGGTCCACGTAGGAAATCATAATCCCCCCGCATATGAAGACGCACACACGGACGTATTTTTGTGGCCGCTTTAACGTTTTGCGGACGGTGGGGATGGGACGGTGGGCCGTTTTCCGTGTTTTCCTTTCACATGCTGGCAAGCAAACAGATCATCCGAACGATGCTCCTGGGGCTGTCCGCTTTCGAAGCTGGAAGCTTTTATTTGTGCTTGCGTTTGAGTGTGTGTGTGTGTGTGTGTGTGTGTGTGTTTGAAAGCGTTCTTTATAACGCTCACTCGACTGTCAAAACTGTGGCCAGTAATTCAGGTGCTCCCGAGTTGTGGGCCAATATTGGACCAGACCGGTACGCACTCTTTTTAACAACTCGTTGGAGTGTTTTTTTTTTTCATCTTTGCTGTTGAACATCCATTAGACATATGAATACCGGAACGCTGGCCCCTAAAAGCGCACTAAAATGAATCATGGGAACTTAATCTCCTGCCTGGATTGGTTGGTTTGCGGCAAATGGAAATTCTGAAGCGTGAGTGCCGGGGGAAGTGGTGCGATGGACAATTTATGCTTTGCCGCTGGGTCACATTGCACTCGCCGGTGAATTGTTAGTGTGTATTATTTGGTGGGCGGGGTTACAGGGTGGCTGGGAACGTGTTTCTCCCTCCGAACCAGCATTATGAAGCTATTAATCATGGCAATGTATCGTGAAGTTTTGTTGCTGCCAGGTGATAATAAAAGCTTTTTCCAGTGTTGGTAGGGACGACGACCGAAAGGTGTCTAGTGTGTTTTTAAAGAGTAGTTCTTAAGTTCTGGATGTAGCTAGTTCTGTAAATGAATGCCAAATGTGGGTTTGAAACTAAAACTTTAAATGAATTCCACATGGGATCACTTCAACGAGGTTTTCTAAGGTATTTTACCGTTGTATGTTAGAGTATGGACGATAGTCACCTCAGTTGTCTCATACAAGGGACAGCAAGTGGAAATTGTATTCACTATTACCTTGGAATGGATGCTTTGTTAAAGACTTCAAGGACTGGATTAGTTATCATTTATCAAGGATCATTTACAAAAGAGATGAATCAAGTGGTCTTTCCATTGAAGCTTGTTACTTAGTCAAACAAAAGAACAAATCAGTTGTCACACAGTTCGCATAACTTCATTATCCCGCCTTGGTTCATATAACCAAAGTGACGTTTTTCGCATCTTTTAATTGTGCAGTGGACAAAAATGATCCATTGCTGGATGACTGTCACACTATTCGTACATCATATCCGAAAAGGTTGGATTAAATAAAAGAGAACTCAGGGAACTTTAAAAAACGCCTCATTTAAGGAGGTTTCGATATTAGCAGTTCTCGCCAAGAAAGAACCATAGTTTCAGTAGAGGAATTAGGAGAAATGAGTGTTTGAAAAGCTTACAGCCCAGGGGTAGACCTTTTGGTGGTGCCACTTGTTGTTCATTGCTATTCTAGGCTAATAATCCTGATCTGTATGCTGGGAGCTATCATTAATGGCTTTATTGGAGAAGACTTAAGAAGCTTGATTCTTGAACAGTAACAATTGCATCAACAAATCAAACATATCTCTGGACGTCTCAGTGACATTCGTATCAAAAGGTCCTGATCCTTTGCCAAGTTCTAAGGTTCTAACGTACTAATAAATTTTATTCGTTTTGGTGTATCTTAGTTACATACAGCATTTTTAAACAACCGGATTTATAGAGCAGTTGTTTTCATTTGTAACACGCTAAAATCTCAAACAAATGACACCAAACAGTCTTCTCCATGTTAACATTTGCTATCTACAGAAAGCCACCACTTGGAATGACATCCCAACAGAAAGTTATGACATTGAAAATCCCTCTCTCTCTTTTCTGCAATATTAGTTGACTCCGCAATAATAGTTCCCAGCATTAGTTTTCTATGTTCACAACCGGATGTCTATCCCTTCATCCATTTTATTCCTTAACGTTGCCGGTTTCGCTACGGTCCAAAAAGTTACGCCCAACTCCCGGAGCACACTTTTCCGTGACCGTGGCTGCGTAAAAGTGTGCTATTTGGCACGACTGTTGCAATTAGTTTTTATTGTACCTACCCTTCCACCCACCAAAAGCGTCCACTCTCCTCTCACTCTGTCGAACCCGAGATAATGGTCTTTAATCATAACCAAAACAACGGGCCCGACATTCGGGGTGGCACTGCTAAGGTGGCACCACAACCAACCCGAGCGGCAACGTATCAAAATGCAGTGCAACGTGTATCGCACATACACCCATATAGCAAGGGGGTAAATGTGTGAAAACCCTGGGCAACCTCCAGCAACCCGCTCACCACGGGCAAGATAACGCAATAACCACTTAGACACGTTCCGGTTCCGGTGGGCTTTGGAATGGAAGCCAGCGCGGGAGCGTTGTGTGGGCACGTACCCATTCGTCCCCGGTGCTTGGGGGTCCGCTGATCTTTGAATCGTGCCAATGTTTTTATCCGGCGCCTTTTAGATCTCGACGGAATGGAGCACCGGGGACGGAAAGGGATTAGGAATGAATGTTCATTTGGCAAGCGTTGAACGTTTGGAAGTTATTGGAGAGATATGTTGGGTTAGAAGTCTGTTGATAATTGTGCAGCAGTCAGCATGAAAGTTCTGACAACAGAGGTTCTTGTTGAACTTAGGGATCCTTCAGATATCTATCACCTGTCCTTGATGGGACATTAAAAACCTTTTTGATTGCCAAAATCTTCTGACAATCATTGCGAAAATATAACGCACGAGCAGCTCCGTAAACAAGTTTCGTCCATTTATCTATTCCAGGGAGAGATATTTGTCGTGGTTATCTTTCCCATTTTTTTGCCGGGGTTCACTTGACGCCTTAGTCATATATCAATATCAGAGGTAATATATGACACCCTGTCCCTGACAGTTGACATTGAAACCATTCATCATCGTGCGTAAAACGGGTTACATCTTTGCACCGCATCCTTTCGTGAGGATTCCTGGAGCGAACTTTCACAGCAGTCAAAATCAAAATCCAAAGCTTCATCAATCTCCCTTCTTCCCTGTCTACGTTGTGGCGTTCCAGTTCCAGACCTCCGAAAATCTGGCCGCACCCGCAAAAAAGAAAGTGCGGGTGCAAATGGGCAAGAACCGCAAGAACTTGCTGTCTTGCTGTCATCTTGAGAACCGATCAACCACGCACACACCGGCCGGATCCTGATGAGCCCCCGCAGAACAGCTTCCACCTTCCCCAGGGGCTCCCCAGGCTTCCGGTAATGAGGAAAGTTTATCGTGGTCACGGAAACTTCAACGATGCCTAGTGTCCCCCGCTTCTACCGGGGCTCAATGTCCAAAAAACTTTACCATCTTCAAAACGTTGAGCATCTCCAAGGGTGCGATAAGGTGTGGCGTAGGTCAACGGAGCAGCAGCAGTAGCAGCAGTGGAGAATGTGTCAGATTTCACCCGTTTTATGGTCCGCCTCCAGTGACACTCGGTGTGTGGCTTCCGTGATCTTCCGTGGCCGGCGATGCAGATGTGTCCCGGCGCCCCAAAGCAAAGTAAAAACTGTATCACTTTTCTTGCGCTTGTTTCTTTTTTTTTTTCAACCTAACTCATGTCCCTCCTCTGGAGCGGGTCAGGACATTGTGTCACGCCGGGATCACCTTCATCTCTCGGGGGAGTCTGTGTACCATTGGGTTGGAACAGCGCCTGGTTGGATGACTCCCGCGGGGATGGAACTGCAGCAGGTTTGCCGTTTGTACAGAGAGCGAGCGAGCGCGAGGAGTAGGTTTATGGTTAAGAAGTTTCCCATTCACCTCGTAGATGGATGGGTGTATGTGTGCGGTTTCTTTGGGTAAAAGTTGCATCGTCCCAGCGGAGCACATTGTACGGTGTGGCTTGAAATGTGTGGTGAAAAAACGTAAAACAAACTTTAGCCGGCTTTAAACACCGAAGCCACGCGAGTGCTGCGGTTTTGTCTGTTTGTGGGTATGGAAAACTAGTCGGCAAGTAAGCTGTATGCTTAAAGGGGAAGAAAAAGGAATCACCATAATGAAACAGAAAACCAACCAGTGAAAACCTTTTCTTTTCCCTTTGCCTACGGCCGTGCCCGACGTGCCCGGGCACAAACCCTATTAGGTTGCACAGAAAGGCAGTAGTAAAAAGGAATCATTTGAAGGAATGGGTAGAGAACAGCAACTCCAACTCCATCACGCCTAGAAATAGAGCGAAGAAAAACCAAGACATAAAACGACTACTAAATCTGTGTTGAATCTACCGAGAAAAGGGGAGGGAAAGCGTTCGCCCGACGACGACACACCTTGGGGGCGAAAGCGTACCTACTAACTCTTTTAGGTCGTCTTTGCCGGCTTTTCTTCGCTCAGCGTCCGCGGTCATGGCAGGAGTCACTCTTGCCTTCTGCCTGTGCCTTTGAATTCAAACGATTGACGCAAGGATAAAGGCTTTGCGGAAGCTGGTGGGGCGACTGGCAAGAAACAACTTTTCACCCAAACAACAAAGCTTTTCCAGCGCTGGAATTGAAAACAAACGTTTGAGGAGGGCTCTCTTGCTTGCGTTGGATTTCAAACCAGCCAGGAAAGGGAAGATTTTACCCTATTCAAAAAACTCTATTTTTTTAGAAAAGTATGAAGAAAATGAAGAAAATTGGGAATGGCAAAAAGCACCTAGCCTAGCGATATCTCCAAGGATGAACCACCGGTAGGGAAGTAGTTTCACGTGAAGGCTTTTTTTCTGGAAATTCCACCACGGTAAGAAATTTGGCAACGGTCCTGTATTGCCTGTACGGGACGTGGAATGTTATAAATATTTGAAACCCCTGCCACCGAGCAAAAAGGCGAAGGGAAACCTTAAAGAAATGTGTCGAAACTTTTCCAACCTTAAAAGGGCTGACATGTGTGATAAAGTTTTATGATTTATCTCTTATCCACTTTCATTGCTGTCAGGTACGCGAGGGCGTGGGGAAATCTGTGTCATCCTTCTAACGAGTGTAGATTAATTTACTAATGATGATTAGCCGGTTGGCTGACTTTGCACTGGCGTGTGCCATTCACAAGCATTCCACGCTGCCGTGACGTGTCGTAGCTCGCGTGTTGCAATGACGCAGGATTAAGCATTTTTCAGTGCAACCAGCTGATGCCAACGGTGGTTGATGTTTTTGCGCTCGTTCCTATCCCCTCAATTTAGCTCCCTGGCATGATGTAATGAGGAGGTGTAGGTTTGAATTGCAAATCATTCGCTTCCAATAAAGAGCATTGCGGATGGCAAATGATTTTTCGGGATTAGTGAGCGGTAAGCAGTAGGTGGAAGGTGTCAATTATTGTTAATATTTGGCAGCTTTTCGATACGTGTCGTGTGTGTGATGAATATGCAATGAACAGCTCTTTTGGAAGCAAATAGATGGATTTTGGAAAATTTGGAATGCAGTTCAGGCTACAATAGCATACTTTAGGGCGTTAGAAAATATGTCCAATCTTTTTTCTATTTACGTTTAATTATTTATTAAGTTAAAATCTATAGAGTACCGTCATGCTACAATGTTTTAAACATGTATACACTTAAGTTTAGTCAACCATTTATTAATCCATAATTAGTTGAGATGCATACTTTTAGGCGTTTAGCAATCGGGTGATAGGTAATATTTACGTTTGTCGTGCTGTTTAGCTAGTATTCGCCTCATAAAACGCAGTTTTTTGATACCGAAAATAGCTATGCGATACCGAAATGCTATGCGGAACGCATAATTTTGGCTCTACTCAATGTCACAATGTTCGACGATCCAATGCAAACAGATACAACGGTTCGTAATGCAATTTTGGTCTTAGCAGGCAAATTGAACCAATCGTGTCCAAAAAGAAAAGAAGATGATCGTATACATTTTAGAGCATCTTGGATCGCTGTTTCGATTCACTAACGTTTCAAAGCGTAATGAAAAAAAGTTGCATCAAATTAGATCACCCGTTTATACGATTATCCTACAACTGAAGACTAACGCATCCAATCGCCTAACATTATGCAAACTTTGATGCAGAACTGTCCTCTCAAGGTATATACTACATAGATGGTGCCGAATCACTCTAAGCTTATGATGTCCACGGTTTAGGGCCTTCTTGGCTTTTCTAAGTAACTCATTCTCATATTTATTGTAACAAAATGCCATAAACACTCTGGTTTTCTTTTATAGCTATCAGCTTACGTTTAAATATTATCCCTAATTCAAAACTCCATCCCGCAGAAAAAATAGGGCAGGGCTACAGATGGTACGTAGCTCCAGCCGACAGGGATTATTGCCGAGCGAGTGCAACTTGTGCGGATTAAGCAACTGTCAATGTTGAGAAGTGGTAGTCGTTCATCGGTTTTTTCCACCCCTAACGGCTAACAACCTGAACCTGTTACGTACCTAGTGATTAAAAAGAGCTATAATGCGACACTATTTCCGTATCATGTTACGTGCAAAACCCTCTCCCGCAGCACCATATGTCCCGTGCACGTGGGACACAGCTCCGATCCACTCAGCAGTTCGGTGGCGCAACACCGCGCCCCATAACTTCCCGCCTAACGCAATTAGCGTAGCATTAGCGGGCTGCAGAAATCTATGGCGCACCGAAAATAGCGTCCTAAAAAATTCACTTACCGTAACGCCGTTACGCTTGCACCTTATTTTGTGGCAAGTTTATCACAAACGTACACAAATTTGCTTTCCCCGGACCCAGGGAAGGTTGGTCACTGCCGCACTCCGGAATCTAATTTGTAGTTCTCGCGGGTGTTTGCCGGGTTTTGGAAGATGGAAGAGACACATGAGGCCATGGCCGTAGCGCACGCAGACACTCGTGAAGATATGGCCGGGGAAGCTTTTGGTAGCTACCATACCAAACCCACAATGCAACATTAATTATGCCGATACTGGGTATCATTCACCGAAAGCCGCTGTGGTGCTCGGGCTTATCTCGAGCGCTTCATCATCCCTTCCACCGCTGGCGGTGGAATGGAATTGACATGAATTATGCAGGTCTAAGGGATGGATGCCGGACTGTGGAAGAAACTGTGGCCTTTTCAACAACACGCCTAGCGTCTAGGCTTTTCGGGGCAAGCTAGTGGTGCATGCCTTACATTTCTTCCCATTCCACCTCGCTTTTTCTAAAACCGGATTAAGATGAAAATCAAACAGTACTGGTTGGAATTTGTAATTTGCAAAACTTGGCAACTGTGCCGGCATGCTTGCCATGGGTGGAACATTCCTTCCGCATACAGGTCGCGACGGCTGGATGGGACGATGGTGTGACGGGCTCCCTTTAATGTCCCATTTCGAGCAGGCGAAAAGCTGCCGGTTAAATATATAATCAATTTACAATTCGCCAAAGATGCTCTATCAGCTGAAAACTGTCCTTCACGGAGGAGGAGCAAAGGCCTCCGGACGGTAACAGCTTTCAACGGCTTAAAGGATTAAATAAAACGGTTTGTAGATAGTACCGACCGGGAGCCCTGTCCCTATTTATGCCTGCCGAACCAAAACACACTCGTTGGCAAATGGATTTTCCGAATCATTTCGAAACCCACGCCCCATGAAAATGTCCTTGCTAGGATAGAACTGGTAGCTTGTTAAAGTCTTCCTCACTGTTTTTTTTCTTTTTGCGCCCCCGGGACAACACAAAACCACTAAACCTCTCGAACGTACATTAATCGAGCCATTGGAGGGAGGGCAACATTTAAAGCCAGGCCAGGTCATGCAGAGCGAGCCCCGGTCCGTGCATATAAAACGAACAGCAATCTCATCCCGGTGGTGGCAGTGTTCACCGTCGTGGGTCGCCCAATTCACCAGGAAGTCAATATCGATAATGGTGCTGGGAAAGGGAAGCGACTGCGCCCGTCCGCAAGCCCAACTCGATGCTCGCCACGAAAGCGAAAAGACCCAAAATGAGTCATTAGAAGATGATGGTGCGCTACGATGATGATGAAATGATAAAACTCCACCGGTACGGGGCAGAACGTCGGGCAGAGACGAGCGAAGGAATTGAAGTGCCTTCGTGCACTCTCGCTCGTTAACAAACCGTATCAAAGCCGTTGTTTAATACCCTCACTTCTCGCATCTCGATCCTTGGGACCGCCTTTGTTTCGGTTTCTGCCGTTCCACCCGACGGGGTGGAAAGCGGGAGGAAAATAGACAGGGAAAAGCCATCCGCTTCGAAAAAGCTCGATTTCCGTTCAATAATAACGACAGCGAACGCTTGCGGCTGCTGGCGTGGGGCCGGAGCAGGAAGTGTGCTAGTTTTGTCCCGTTCCGTTTCGCTACTTACCGGCTCGTCCGCCATCTCGGAACCGGTACCAGCGCCGAGCGCATCTTCGTACGCCCGCTCGGCAAACAGGTCCCGCATACGCTTGAAGAACCCGTCCGCCAGCAGGATGTCGGTATCGCGCGGCACGGAGTAGGAGTGCGCACCGGTGGCCATCACCGCCAACAGCAGCACGGCCGCCAGCGGGTGTAGCAGGGGACGCACCGGTGTGGTGCCGTGTCCGGCCACTCGCTTACCCTTCGCTTCTGCCATCCGTGCTGCTCGATGGAACCGTTTGGCGATGAAAAAGGTCGGTGAAAGGATGTGGAGCGCTACCCGTCGATGCGATGCTGTAACGGAAGGTCCAAAAATAAAATGAGAACTGGAGGAAGGAGGAAAGAGCGAACGTCTGTGTGTTGCCTTAAAGCTACTCCGCAATGGAATGGATGCTCTTTTAAGGTTTCCATATGTTTAGCACGACAAAACGCACTGCCTCGGTGGACTTTAGTTTGCCTATCTCGTGGACACCTTAACACGCCTGCTTTGTTTACTATCCCCACAACAACACCTCGCTGTCTGCTAACAGTTCGGGCTGGCAGATACTTACGCCTTGACCGCAATCGATCCAAGCCAAATGGTAATGGACGGAACGGACCGAAATCACAGCGAAATCAGTCCATTTCCGGCACCAGACCATGGCATCGTTGGTCCATGGCGCTTGGGGACACTATTTATGTTCACTCTCTCACACACACACTCACACACACACACACACGGTACTGATAGGTTGGCGCGAACACAACCCCCTTCCCAACAGTTAGTGGACAACTGTGTCCTGTGCGTCCAGCGGAACAACCAGGAACGAGCCCTAACCCCGACTGGTTCGTTCGAGACACGCTTGATGTCTGACGGCTGGATCGGTCGCTTGGCGTGTCGAAAATGGGCCGTGGGCCAAACTGTTCCCCTTTCCCACCACACCTCCTCCCTGTTTTCTGGGGGTTTGAGAAAAAAAAAAGGACGAGCACACTTGTTTGGATAACAGCAAGACACACAGGTTGACTGATAGCAGCACCACAGTGACACACCAGTGGCCGATACTACTCGAAACGGTGCTCTGTGTGTGTTTGTGTGTTTTCTCTCTTGCACATAGACACACACGCACACAAATGGATGGAGAGAGGAAGAGAAAAAAAGAAACGAACAGGGAAAGCAAGCCCTATTTTCCACGAGTGTGCGAAAGAGAGTACGCATATTGTGTTCAAGTTCAAACGCTTATTGGCTGTGTGAGTGTGTGTTTGTGTATGAGATCGCGTACTCGTAAACGTGCTCGTAGTAACAGCTCGCGTATGTGGTAGTGGGGAAAACTCTCGGAAAATTAGGGTTCACTTTTCTCACGAGAGTATTTTGCTGGGAAGCGATAGAGCGAGAAAGGGAAATAAGTGCTTTTGCTGGTGAAGCTTTATGTGGAACTGGAGCTTTTCACCTTGGTTTGATTGTACCGTTTTATTGGAATTTTAAATTATACGGTGATTTTTATTTTAATGACAAATTTATGCACGTGAACAACAAAAAGCTTCTAGAAGGACTTTAGATACGAGATTTGTGCATCTCGTACAGAATCAGTTCATTGTGTTTTGCAGTATGGAAGAAAAACATCTAAAACGAGAACCGAACCACAGCGGATTCTTGCAAGAGACCTGCGCGGTTGCCACTAAACCATTTTGCTATCGGATTGTTAAAGATTATTTTAGTAAATAACAGTTTGAAACAACTTTTCCTGCTCGCGGAATTAATAATACCGGAGTTAATTGTTGTGAAACAATTAAGCGCAGACGATTTCAGACAGACATCAAAATATTCATCTTTGCACAATGATTTGTTTAAAAGAAATTTCACTGTGCTGTTTAAACAAAATAATTCAAATTCTATTTTTGGTTCCATTTTGCCGCCAATTTGTTTTATGCATGCAAACAGAGAAATCCTGAAGAAAAGCTGAAAAATACCATCTGTGCACTAATGGTTAAGTGCATTCGTATTCAATATCGAACAGCCATTTTGTTTAGCGTTAGTTATTTGGTCCTTTTCTTAGCGTACGCCGGTATTGAAGCTTTATGGGAGCTTTTGAAGCTTTCAAGAAGGAGAGCTTTTCGGTAACCGAATGCGGATGAAACAGTTACGGGTTGTTTAATGGTTGAATTTCAACCGTTGCCCGTAATGATTTATGGTTTTACGTTCTACTTATGTACGTTCGTGTTTCTGTTACCCTTTAGTACCAACAAAAGTAATAAAAAATGGATTAAAAATCAATCTTCTGACTTCTCTCAAAACATGTTGCAAATAGTGCGATTTGAATACAAGTACCAACGAGATAAATGTTTCCATCTGTACTTTAAAACACAGTTTTCTGATAAATTGCTAAACATATTAAATACATTCATCGTAACAATATCGTCGTTTTTGAGAAGGTAGAGATGTTAGTGGATTGGTTTTGAGTTTAAAAAACAAGACCATTTAAAACGACAAGAATTTTTCAGTTGTAAATTGATCAACCATTATTTTTTCTTTCTGTTTTGTGAAATGGCAAATTTTAAACAAAGACTTAACACCGAATTGCACCGGGGAAAAAAGAGAAAACCCGGTGAGTAAGAGGGAAACCCAGGATAATACAATTTTTCACAATCAATCATCATAATGCAGCATCACCGTGAATTGTGTTGTTGAAACTAATGGAATAAAAACGCACGCACACACACACACGCAGATAAGTAAAACAAACATCATTTTACCCCGTTAAGCATCCATTATCATTACCCCTCCGTTTTGTTACGTTCGAGCTGTCCTCGCTTCATCCATCCGGATGAGGCGGAAAAAATAACAAACCGACCAGATCAAATAACGAAATTTACATAATATCAGTCGATATGGCTGACGCCGGGGTCCTGTGCAGCACACGTGGCACGTACAGAGACGACCGCCAATAATCATGCCCACCGAGCTGCTTATCGTTCGTTACCACACACGTACATACACACACACACACACAGCTGGACGGAAGCAGTGACGCGTGGAAAGCGTGCTGCAAGTCGGCCAATCGATCCAAAACCCATATGGTTTTGAGCTTTTTCAGAGTTGTTATTTTGTGGATCGTGTTGGGAGGGAAGCGAAACCCTGGGGGTTTGGAGCGTATTTCGAGTGCCCGACGTTCGTAATGTAATAATACGATGATCCTCCGCAGGTGAGGTTACCATAAGCATAATGTTTAACGTGCTAACGGTTGGGTTTTTTTTTCCTGCCCGGCCGGATTCCTCCGTGTTGTGGCCGTTCTGTTGAGTTTGAGTTAATTGAATCAACATGGATCACTGCACGGGAGGGTAAATGTGGAGCCCTCCACTCAGTTGTGGAGTAAATCCATTCATTTTGCAATCGATTTCACTCACAAGCTGTACTCAATTAATCCATTGCTACACTTTGTTTTACTCATTTTTTTTAAATGTTTTACGGTAACTTTAAAAATGGAAGGTGTCATGCCACACTGTTAAGCTCGTTTAAGCTCTAAACACAAAACCACTTATTTAATCTTTTATTTTAAACACTCTTCTGTAAACGTGCAAACAGAAAGAAATTCCACCTTTTACCGTCAACACGATGAAACACTAACCTGTTGCTCCGACCTGTCGCTCCACACCAAGAACCGGAAACGCACGCTCTGCCCCGAACCGACAATTTCGTTTACCGCGTGGCAAATGATTTGAATTTTCTTTCCATCGTGTGTCGCCACCGCTCGCCCCGGTACGTTATTTTTCTTTCGATTTTCCCTTTCCAACCGCACAAACACACACACACACACATATCCACTCGCATACTTGTACAGCGTACAAAGCCGAGTACCGTGTGTACACTGTGCGTCACTGCTGTTGACAGCGCTCCGGAAGAAGCGATAGTAGCAGTAGAAAGTAAAAAAGAAAAAACACACCCGACATGAAAAACGGGGGGCCAATTTTTCTGCCCCCTTTCCGCTTTCGCCACTCTTCCGGCATGTCTTTGGCATGTAACGATTTTGTTGAAGGCTGTAGTTAGCATATGCGTTCTCGCAACCCAACGCCTGGTCCCTTACCGTTTACCTATTTTTGTCCTGCCCACCCCGTCGGATCGGCACCCCACCGTCACACGCCACTAATGAAATGTATATTGTAAAGCTGCTGGCCTGTTGCTAGCGGGGGAATGTTTCATTTTCCTCTCGACGCTACGCTACTGCCGCTTTCTTGGATTTGTAAGTGTAAATATAGATGAAAAGTGGAAAGATCCGTGGGGAACGATGTAAGGGGAATAATGGCGATGAGGAAAGCTTCTGGAAAGCATGGTAGTAGCGAGGGGGGGGGGGAGGACGGGTATTGAAAGTAAATTAAAAAGCTGTGTCGAGAAGGAAATCGTTGAAATGAGACCAAGCGGGAGATAATTACTTTCTATCGCACATTTTCCTACCAGCCTTGGTTTACTGTAATTTAATACATTTAATTACATTTTGCTCATTCGATTTAAATATATGCACAGTGTGTACTGGATTCCAAAGAGTAACTTTTTTTTCACTCCACACCTTTATTCAATGGCATAAACACATTTAATCGCACAACTTACATCAACAAAATCGTTCAGCGTGAGCTCTCCACCCACTACCACCTATACACTGTCCACCTGCATCAACCCATCAACCGCGCGCTTCTTTCGCTTGTTAAACTAAAAAAACAAATTTTGCAAACGAGAGCAAATACGATTCGTTGCCTGCTTTGCTTTACCTACTACTGGCTACACAGTAAAGCATGGTTTGCTTCGTTTAAGACCCTTGGCTAGTACTACTATCGCTACAAAACAACTCACTACGCAGGTAGCGCAGGTAATGTCACTACACCTGCACTGTTGTACATGTAAGGTTATAAATATACATTCACGCAGCGTTGCAGTATATTTGTACTGCTTTTGCGGTTCGAGTTCGAGCTGCTTCTGTTTTCTTCTCGCGCTTGTAGCATTGTATATGTGTAAGTCTATAAAATGTTTGGTCTCCTAGTACGTTTTTGATGATACGTTGCCTTTATTATTTATACCTTGGTTCGTACGTTTGATTTTTCGTTTTTTTTTGCTTTAAAGAAACTGGTTAGCTTCTTCACTCAGTATTTTCTGTGGCTGATTTTCTACATTATTTAAACATTAGAAATTTAAGGTTTTTAGATTTATAACAATATGGAACGAATTTTCAAAGTGATAATTTCTGGCAGCATTCAGTCAACCATCAAAGTAGACAAAAAAAAAACAAGTATTACTTCTATGTGTTTAGTAGACACCTCAGGTTTAGTAGACACTTTAGCACTTGAACGACGTGTTTTGGACCCAAGCATTTTATAAGACAAGTAACCGACAGAATAACACAGTTGTTATCCGTTTTCTAATTCATCGATAGTTTGCAACAAATCATTGATCACTAATACATTTAAAATCAAATTAATGTTAAAATCAATAACCAAAAATTGTGAAAATTAAAAATCGTTCAGGGTACCGAGTGTTAAAGTTTATCTAGGTGGTGTCAAAATCAAACTCATTTGTTCGAGATGTGCAGTTCGTTCTCATAGACTGGAATGAAATCCGTTTATATGATTTTTTTATCTTGTGTACGAAGGTTAAACGGCAGCTGCCAAACAAATTGAGCTTCACAAAGCAAGTGTGTCAAAACTGGATTATTGCCTCGTCAGCTACCTGCCACCGAGCTGATGCAATTTTAATTAACGCCCACCTTAATTACTGCTAATCCTTACAAAAGAGCCAGATTTAACAACGATATGCGTTTTCACCTCAAAAGCTCGCACTCGTTATGAGCGCTCGCCTCTGTCGCACTAGACATCGCCTCTTCTCGTACCGTGGTTAGGCCGTCTCCCAGTCCCACGTCGGTTGCGTCCAGATGTAGCCCGTGTTGGTCATGGAGCAGTACGCATTATAGTACCGGCCGGGTGATCTAGTCGGTTGCAGGAATTCCCAGAACCAGAAGGAAAGGCAGATGTGAGAGAAGAGCAAAAATAGTTAGTGAAGAACGTTTTAACAAGCGGGAATAAGGATGCCGCCCGGTGTTCGTTATTTCTAACGAGGAACACAGCGCATAGAGCCCTGCATTGCGCTAAAAGTTGGCGCTGGGGGTTCGCATTGTGTGCCGTGGCGCACCACTCACCTGCAGTACGACCACTGTGGACAGCGGCACCGGAACAGCTGCTGGAATTCCTCTTTGCACACCTCATTCCACCAGCAGGTACGCTGAAACGGGAAGGACAGAAGCTGAGCTGAAAAAATGTGTTGTGGAACGTTCAAAGAGTACCAGGTTCGGTAGGGAGGGTGACAGTGTGTCCCCTTCAGGTATGCAAACATCCGCCTTTGAATGCTCACTTTAAAGAGGGTCTGGTCGTGTGTTTTCGTTGCAGCGACGAGAATCTTCTCGCACCCTGGCAAAACCGCGTCCTTTTGGGTGACCTCGCGCGGTGTACGGTGGGAAAGAGATGGTAATAAATTTTCCGGATAGTTAACCTAACAGGATTGAAAGTTGGCAGTGGGCGCGCTCCCCGCTTCAAAGGCAAACGTGGGAAACAGGACAAGCTCTTGGCAAGGACGGCGGAAAAGAGACAGTAAGCAACGATGCTGGGGTTTATTGACACGTCGTAAAAGAAAGTTTTCCACTTCGTAATGTTTCGCAAACTCCGTCCCACCGCGTCCTCCTCCCCCGGTCTGAGCATCTTGCCCTTGGTTAATTAAGTCCAATAAATGATTCATTTCCAGTTTAGTGTTGCGAGACGCAGACCGTTTGAGGCCGGGGAGGGCGATGCTGGGAAAATGGGATTTTCTTTTCGCAAGTGCCGGGCTTTAAAGAGGGAACAGTTTCATGAGGCTCAAAAGTTGTGCGGTGCGACAGGTTGTGCCGTCGCCAGCAGTTGTAGACTTTCCACTGTACCGTTGTCATAACTTTGTGATGAACAGCGTTCACCTCAGAATTGTTTCGGGTGACATTTTGGAGGGAAGGAAGGGCTTTTTAATGGGATAGAATTTTGTTTCACTTTTGCGTGGAGTTGCATCAAAGGATGTTAAACAAATTGAATTTATCACATCCGGAAGCAGCTCGAGATGGAAGGCGACGGGTGCTTCGTTACATTGCTGAAAATTTGCTGTTACTGTATGAAGTTTATACACATTTACATATTGATGGTAAAGCGAAACGAGAGACTTTGAAAAGGAGTGAAAGAGTCAAATATTACGGATGTATTTACTATATCGCATTAATAAAAGAAGTAAAGAACAAGCAGTTCATAACAAAAACTACAGTAAATGTCAACTCAATCTAGTTGGATGGGATCAAGGTACTCTAGCGCCACCTACTAGCAACTAGCGGAAGCTGTTAAAAGCAAGTTTGTACCGCAAGCCAAGAATCGTAGCAATGTTTGTTCTTCGTTATTTTACACCAAGAATCGTAGTATCTCGTAGTAAGTATTTTACTCCTGCAACTACATATTAACCAAAATAAAGAAAAAAATATGTTTTCTAACCAGCCGGAATTCACCAATACCCGATAGTTCCGCCAGTCACCGCCAGGTGACGCTTGTGTAGTTGAACATGTTATGGGCCAGTGAATTACGCCCCGTACTTAATTGATTTTGAGGTGTTTTGAGTTTTTTTAAGTAAAAATTTAACAATAAGGCTCCTCTATAATGTGGAACTACAAAGTTCAAGCGACCAAGGATTAAAAGAGATTTTGGAGGTCTTTACTTTATAAGTTTGGAAGACCTAACTCACAAAAACGATATTTTCCTGACTCAATCATATCTATATTGCATATCATTCTACCATAGTTTTTTTCTTCTGTAAGGAGCTACTATACTCATACATGAGTCACTCTCTTGATCGAAGAAGTTTAATAACCAGGCCAAACGGAAGTGTTCTTCAAACTATCATAAACTAACGTGCCTAACCACACGTACCTCCAAACTCATGCCATTAGCTTCCGTTGAGCTGATGCCACCGTTGTCTCTCTGTATGAAAAGTTTCAATAGCCACAGTGTCAAAAAAGTGAGTGTGTGGGCCGAGTGGATAACTTTCTTGCAATCCGACCCGTCGGAGATTATGTTCCAAGTTTCCTCGAAAGCCACCGTTTTGTCGCCCTTCGTTCTACCGTGTAATCAGATTTCCCACTTCGCATCGGCATTCTGCCGCAACGCGATCGCGCTTTCAGCCTAATTTATCATCGTAATTAATGGTTTATCTGTTTTTTTTTGTTTTCTGTTTTGCTCTCTTTTCCTACGTTCTCATTTTTCTTCGATCCAATTGCAAGAAGCGCTAGCGAGCTTTAGGTTTAGCTTTGCTCGCTAAAAATTTCTTCACCTTCCCCGCATTCCCCTGCGCTGTGTGTAATCTGTTTGTAAATATTTTGATGGATTGAGACAAAATTTTCATCTTAACAGCCATTAATCTCTCGTTTGCTGGCACTCACCGGCCGCACTGGCAATGGGACGCTTGGGAAAATGTGCGTCAACATCAGCGGGGTTTTGAAATTTATTTCGTTTACTCTCGCCCAACAAAACAGCACAGCGTGTGTGTGAGTGAGTTTGTATATTTTCAGATATCGGTCGGTAAACGTAACGTTTCAACATCTTCGCCCTCTCCGATCGGGGCCGGTGAAATCTGTCGAAAAATCATGACCCGAGGCAAGATCAAACCCATCGGGCGGCCGGGCGGCCGGGCGGCCCGATTCCAGCGAATCGTTTCAATTGCTTTAGTGGCATCGATCCGATCTAGGCTGTCAGGATATTGTCAGAGGAAAATGGGGGAACCGCTAGCTCCAAAAGGCTCCCTTCCCACGCAGCTCCGGCGAGGAAAGGCAAAGGAAGACAAGCGAATAATTGGATATTTTATTGAGGTTTTCCAGCGGAGCAGAAGATCTTTATCGTCTTCGCGCTTGCTACACCATCACCATCCGTCTGGCAGACAGCACAGCCACAAGTGTTTTCTCGTGCGAGGAGAAAGCACAGCAACAGAGCTGGAAAGAAAAGCAACTCGCCCCAGAGGCAGGAAAACACCCGCCCCCCCCTAAGCTCTCCCTCAACACGACTGTTATTTCGCGGCGAATGTGTGTGAAAATTTGAGCTTCAATCGCTTAAATCCCGGTCGCGATTCTGCAGCGAAAACATTAACATGGCTTCTTTCCCTTCCAAGCAAGGCCTGATTGTGCCTTCACGATAACACAACCAGTGAGCGAAAGGCTTTACAATACCTCCTCACTTTTCCACCCACCTTAATAATGGGCGGGTTGTGGTTTAACGGCTGTCGGTGGGAAAAGCTTTTGCCGGGTTGAAGAGTGACGAATAAAAATGATTCTCCTGTCATGTGCCAAGAAAAACGAGTTGAGAGACATTTTTGAGGGAAAGCATGTTGCTTTAGTGTGTGTGTGTGTGTGTTTTAGGTATTTTCAACAAATTTCCATTTTTAATCAAACTCCCCAAAAGCCTAAAATTCCTTTTCATTTACTGCACGCGTTCTGCTAGCGAAACACTTTGGCACATTACTTCTTCGTCTTTTCAGTTGAGGTTGAGGTGAGCACGCGGCTGAACCTGAAAACGCTTGCAAAAGGAAACCCATTAGAGTCTCAATTAATGGGAAAGGAAATTGATTTTCTTTCTCCTGCCATCGGGTGTGAAAAGGCTCGGCCCAGCTTTAGGCAATCCTTTGCCGAAAGTTTTCATTGGAATTTTTTGTGTGTGTTTTTTTCTCCCTTTCCCTAAAATCAAAGGGAAATTTCAAGCATCCTAAAACTGAGAAAAATACTAAAAATGGTCCGACACAAGTGCCTAAAACGGATGAAAATTTAAAAAAATAGGTATCTCAAGCACAGCGATGGTGAATCTTTCCAGACCTTTTCGTTGTGAAAAGCGTCTGACAGCACCGGGGGAAAAAGAGGGTTTCGCTAATAACGTAATAACGTTTCAAAAATCTCCCCTAACCCGTTTGCTTTGTTTTACCACGGCTGGTTAATATTCTTCTGGGAGGAGCGTCAAGTTCAAACCTTGTTCATTAAGGTGTAATTAAATTAAGCATCACTTAAAATTTCGTTAAATGCGTAGAAAAAGGAAGTGTTTGGAAGTTTCAGACATCAAGCCATTGCTGTACCCGTCAAAATGTACATGAATTGAGTGATGCTAACAGCAGTCGCTTCATTTCATTACAATTAGTGTGCTGTTTTAATTTGCGTTGGGACAGAAAATGGCAATGAAATGTAAAAGATTGAATTATAGCTTACGGATAAACAGTTTTTATCAAAAAAATTTTTTAAAGTTTTATAAAGCAGTTTTTGGTAGCTTTGTAAGCTCGCCTAAACTATGTTAATTTAATTAATATTTAATATATTAAAAATAATATTAAAAGCAGTAATATTAATAAATGATTTGATCATTCTAGAAAAAATAGACATTTTTTATATAAAATAATCAAACGAGTTGGATGTTTAACTGTTGCACAAAGTGTAGGAGCGAAAGTGAATAAAACGCTTAGTTAATTCATATTTAAATTTAATAATTAATTGATAAACATTTAAAATATTAAATTAGCTTCTAAAGTATACAAAAAACTTTCAGATATTTACAGAAATGGTTTGATAAATGGATGATGAGCATGTCGAACAGTTTTGATTCCAAAATAAAAATACTTAAAACGTTTAAGTAACAGTAAAACTCATATAAACTATGAGTTAATTAGAAATAATTGCTAATCGTCAAAAGCCATATGTTTTGGGAAACTTGATTTTAAAATAAATATGCCAAATTGTAACCAAATTACTAATACCTTTTGTTTTGATGAGGAAAAAATCGGTTAAAATTAGTAAAAGTTTTTATATAAGTTTTTATTTACCCATATAACGATGTGTGATCAACCAATATTGGATTAAGTGTTAGAGATAATACTGCATCTTTCTTTTGAAAAACATATAACAACCTTCCAAAACAATACATCGCTTTTCCTCGAAAAAAACATCACCACAAACGTGCTAAAAAGCAATCATCTCCCGAGAAGCGGGGTGTATAAGTCATGTATCGTTTTCCCGGCCAGCCGAACCTAAAGATGGCATGTGTATGAGAATGGCAGCGCCGGCTAAAGGCTTTACACTGATTGCTTTCATTGAATTGAGTTCAATTTTATCGGCTTGTAGCCGTTAAACCTGCTCCAACACGGCGCGGAGAAGTGTGGTTTTCCCAGGCGCTTTTCACACCGTTGCCGTTGCCAACCACTAAACACCACCTACCGCACTACTGCCAACGCCTGTTGCAAAAGAAAAGCCTTAACACTCGCAGACACACGCTCAAAGGCACGGGCAAGCTTTCCCTGCACGCGAAGGATACAAAGCGCTGTTGCGTGCCTCGCATGGTGCACATGGCCCGTCGTACGGCATCACGTCCATGCGCGATAGCGAAGCAACCGGAGCGGAATGAAAGCACATTAACCTCACGAAGGAAGGGTGCACAAGAGACGCGTACGGGCGCGAGTAATGAAACCCAGGTAACCACCCCACCCATGTGCTTACCTCCGTCAGATAGCCACGCACACTTTGATCCGAGTAGCTGCGCTTAACGATGCGACCGGTCGCGGGCGGCAGGATGGATATTGCACCGAACACGGCGAAGGCAACCCACACCTGGTGGAAAATGGGGAAAAGAGAGAGAAAAAAAGAGAGAGAGAGAGAGAAAAACATGAAAAAGCTGAGGTGCAAGCATGTAAAGCAATCTAGAGGGACATTTCAATCCGGCGGAAAATGGTGGAAGGTGGAGAAAAAAACTCGCAAGATGAACGCAAACATTGCAACTCGCTGGCTGGCTGACAGGTTCACCCATAAATCGGAGGTAATTCCGGTGTGTTCTTCACCTTCCCACCATCAAGCATCACCGCATCTGGTGGTGGAGTTGCCATTGATTAAGGTTTTCGGGACGCGAGTGAAAATGAAAACAGTGCTTCCCGGGCACTATGTCGACAAGCGAACGATAGACGGTGCGCTTTCTTAACAGTACTAACATAAAAAAGTGAGCGCAGGGAAGGGGAGGGAGGCGAAGCGAGGAGGTATGGCAAAGGAAATAATAAAGGGAAAATAACAATGTCAGGAATCTTCATGAGCACACCATTCACCAGTTTTGCTACATCCTTTCGGTGGTGGACGCTTTTTTTTGTGCTTGTTACAACAGCTACAAAAAGCCACAGGAAGTGGGGAGCAGGACGCTTTACTGCTGTGAGTATGAAAAGGGTTGAAGCTTTTTTGTTTTGTTTTTTTTTTCCGAACGGGGGAAAAAAGGAATAAAAACCCCCTCTTGCGTTGCCGGCTAGCAGGAGAATGGAAATGCAATATACTTGAGTGGGAATACAGTAGAGGCGAAAAAAAGCGACAGCATAAACATATAGAGTTTGAAACTAAAAAGATTGTAAATAAGAAAAATCTAATCTGATCTGTTTAATAACATCAATAAGCTAAATTGTGTTAATTAAGAAAAACAAAAAAATAATAATAAAAAAAATAATATAAATTATTCCTTTTAGTCACTACGTCGTTTTAATTCAGTAAACGGAGTCTTAAGGCATCTATGTGATTAAATATTATCTTCATTTCATGCCCTATGCCTATATGTCTCCCATTGATAAACCAAAAACTGCCAATTTGGGAGCGATATAAAATTTCCATTAATAACATTAAGCTCAGGGAACACGGGATGTAATTTCTTAGAGTAATTTATATTTATATTAACGCCACCTGTTGCCTGTTGTTGGAACCTTGTAGCTTTCTGATTGCGTCTTGCTGCATGTAAAGCTCGATTTTATTATATTTTGTGTTAAAACTGATGCCATTTTTCAGCATTCAAAACATTTTATATCATGTCAATAGAGTTCACAATATATAAACATTCGTGTTAAAAGCAACGACCATTTACAATCTTTGAACAATTTAAAAAAAATCAATTGATTAAATGAAGCAATTAAATTGCTAAACAGCAGTTGCTTTTTATACTGATTCTAATAAATCATCACAATCGTTCAAAATTACTAGGCAACATGGTTGTAGTTTTTACATTAAATTTATATGAAAAGTTTTTGGGGGTAAATTGGATTCAACTTTATCTGTTTGTTATTTACAAAACTAAACTAGAGTGGAAAATAAAGCAAAGTGTTGTGTTTCATAACCTCTTCAATTTCTTTTCCATGTTTTATAAATTATCCATTACTTTATTTTTAGCTACTGTAATATAATTTTACTGAAAAATTAATAAATTAAATTCACAAAAAAAAAATAGTTGCAAAATGATTCCTATCCAATGCAGGAAAATGTATACTACCATTTGCTTGAATATTAAAGCATTATTTTTAACTTGAAAAGTGTAACCAAAACGCACAGTGCAACAAAAACCGTACCGCACTGTACCCAGCCGCACGACGCACGGCATCAATAATACCAACTCTCGGTCGCTATTCCGCCATTTGCCGGGTACCGTTCCTGATCGATACGGCGGCATAGTTTGAGTATGCTTCAAACCCAAACCCGACCAGGCCGCACATAATCGGGCATCTCGGTTTCTTACTCTTCGGCCCGTTCGTTCCTTATCGATCTTTGGCCGGGGATGCAGGAAGCCCAAGGAAAAGCAGGGCAGGAAAACGGAAGCGAATGGACAGCAAGGGCTTCCCATTTTTTGTTGTTGCTGCTGATGCTGGTCGGTCTCTTCCCATCATTATGGTACTTCAAGAGTGTAGCACCACACCACCGGTACGTGCAATGGGGAACGAGATGGGATGACTCTTAGCTGCGTCATAATCTGGCATGGTACAGCATAAAAATAAGGGAAGCATTTTAAAAGCAAAAGGCACCACAGCGTGTAGACATGGAGGCTTGTCTGCAATTGAACACGGTGTGGTAGTTGGGAAGAGGGAAGAAGAATAATTTTATTGGATGGCGTTTTATTGCAATAGTGTTGTTTTTTATTATCATTCGGTGTATTGTACGAACGTTAAAAATAGATACATATTTTTTAAATATAAAATAATTCTTTTAACAAATTAAATAATAAGTATAAAAATCTTACCCTATTTATTTTACTTCTTCGGTTCGTTTTCTCGCCTTTGGGTGCCATTCTGTTCTATTCCAACAAAAAAAAATATAAAAGGGTGGCAAACAATATTCGCCACCAGTGCTTCACCAGCAAACTGTCGCCCCAAATGCCGCCAAAACAGTGCGCTTGGTCGAACCAGCCGGACCGGTGACGGGCGGTGGCAATTGTTGTCCAATTGCTACCACTTTGCGGTTGACGCGCCTGGCGCAAAGGCGACGGAGAAGCACGTTTGTTATTCTTACGACCGGCAACGCAAACACAGAAACTCACGCTTGACACTCTGGAAGAAACAAAAAACCCCACGGCCAACACTTTTGCCTGCAATCAATCGAGAGTTTTGCGTGGAAAGAAGTCCTACGGCGATGTTATCCAACAGTGGCAAAGTGTTGAAAACAATCAATTCCACCCGAGCTGCTCGTTCTCACGATGTAAAAGGGCACAAAAAAGACTGCCCAACGTTTAACACTTCCTTTTTAAGCGCCCTGTTTTGTACGGAAGGGATTTGAACCGATACTTATGATTCAAACTAATAGACACATCAAATGCTTCGTTCGAGCTGGGAGGTGAAAACCACACGACACTCTACGCACTTCCTTGGTAAGCACAACCAGATGAACCGCAACAAAAAACAACTTTTCAACTTGTTGATAACGATGACGACGAGGGTATCCAAACGGTTTTGCTAGTGAGCGACTGCTGCTCGGTTTGATAAATTGATGTTTCTCGTTCGCCGTCACCGCCTGCTCTGCTGTCGGCTGGTGGTCGGCTATGCTGCGATGATGCTCTTTGCGGTTTTCTCCCGTTCTGTCTCGATGTTTCGTCCACCCAGCGCCACCACGCTAAGATTTATTCATGAGCTTCACTTTCTATTTCTTTGCGGAACGTTGAATGAGCTCTGGGCGCTTTTTTCCGTTGCTGCTTCTCCTTTTGCTTTATCACCTTTTTTACACCTGATAAACGACCATCCTTTACACTCCGGGTTGCGGCGAAAAACGACCGTCTTACAGCAGCGCAAAATTCACACCACGTCGTGCGGAATTAAATAATAAAGCGCACTAAACAGACCCTAAAGGGAACACAACACTTTCGCGCACTGGAGGCTAGAGTTACAGTGGACGGGAGGGAGGAAGAAAGGGTGGCCAAAGTGTCAAGCCGGTTGGAACCCTAATGCTAGCGGTGGCGTGTGTAAGCGCTGCTAATGGCGTTGGTAAATAGAACGTGGTGCCGAAATATACGCGCGCACCGTTTCGGGCCGCACGCACGTACGGGTGAAAGGAAGTTCGTCAACTGCTGGCTGTCGACTGTCCACCGGTTTGCGCTTGGTCCGCGGGAAGCGTAGAATGTTCTGTACGCGTGTTTGGGTGTATGGGTGCAGTGGCGAGAGCGAGACGACTAGTTGTAGCAGCAGTAGTGGGAAAGCTAGGTCCTGCGGGTGCTTTTCCTCGGGCGAAGAAAGCTTATGTGGAAGCTGTCAGTCGAAGGAGACGCCTGGTGGCGCGTAGAAAAGCTCATGCTGAAAGCTTTCCTCTCGTTGGTGGTGGAACGATTTGGATGATATGAACGTGTTTTAACGTCTCTGAGACACCCTATATCAGTAGGAGGTGTTTTTAAACATATATTATAAATTGGGTCGGCATTTCTTGAATATTTCTATTATAAATAAATAATAAATATAAGAATTATGTTCTCTATGCCAAATTTACAGAGTCAACTTACAATGTGTATAGCGTAATTTGAGAAGTTCGAGCCATAATTTGATGAATTGCCTATGGGTTCATTTTTTATGGTCTCAGTGTTATTTTTTAGTCATCCAATATAATTTTAAATAAGCAATACGGCCAGGCCGTTACTACTAAATAAAAAAATATATAATTTTAAACTTGTCAACAGGTTTAATACTGTATTTGACTCGACTTTACAAACACATGGTTTTTTTTTGAGAAAAGCTTCAGTCTCTTGAAGAAATAGAGTGTATACTGCTGGGAAATCAGGACCATAACGAAACATAATCAAATCTAAAAAAAGTAATTTGTATTTGTAAAAAAATGCGTAAAATAAATAAATATAAATATGTAATCAAAAAATAAGTAATTTGTAATTGTGTAGTAATCCGGCCTGGCCGTTACTAACGAATAAAAAAACTTTAATTATTTCTTTTAAAACTAAAGTTCATTTATTTTATTTTTTTTTTCATTAAAAGCTTCTCAAAAAGCAATCAAACAAACAAAAACTTCCAAAACGAATTGCAACAAAACAAAAAAACAAAAAACAGAAAACAAAACAAAAAATAGAAAAAAATATTAGAAGAAAATTCAAAACAAATAATCACCTTCTCTGAAATATCAATAATAATATTAATAATATTATTGAATTGCTGGGTAAAAACAATATTTACCAAATTTTATTGAAAATTGAAATGAAGCAGAAGCGAAGCAAGTGAAAGGAAACATGTTATTTAGTTTATATTATTTTATTTTTGACAAGAAGAACAGGATTCACCTGAAATTGTTAAGTTAATTGATTTTTCATTTTTTTGTTTTAGAAAACTTTCTGTGGACTTAGATTTGCTAGTTATCCTCGGTTCGTTCAACCTAAATATGATGTGTAATTTCTTTCTGACTCGCAATGTATTGATTATAGGTTTTTCATATATTTCTCAAGGCTTTTAATTAAAACACAAAGATGGTTTAAGAATAAGTTTTTGACTTGACTCTTCATTAAAGAAAAACATATATTTGAAGAATAATGTGTGATTACTTATTTCTGTTTATATCTTCTCTTATTAACAAATTAATAAAAATTGCCTCTGAAGAAAGGAAAATCCTCCGAGTGTAGCAGCGCCACAAAATGAAATGCATTTAATTACATTTTCACGTGCTTGAACTGCCAAAAGTCATCCACAAACAATCGTTAATAAAATTGACCTCACACCTGACTCCACCAAATACCAACACGTGTCAAAAAGGCACGCATTTCAAACAGCAGCAGTATAAAATGTGTCACACATAAAACAAAATTTAAGAAAGGTCAGGGCCGAACCCAAAAATTCAAACCCTATCTGGAGCATACAAACAACACGCATCACGTTCAGTGGGCCATACCTCCCTCCCTCCCCTCCAACGGTATCGATGACTCACATTAGTTATGCTGCCACACACACATGCACAATCCCGCACTTTTTTGGTTATCTTCGTCACGCCCGGATTAGTGTCGAGGATAGAATGTTGCGGTCGTTTATATTGATTTTATTTTTAGAGCAAATAATCCATGAATTTGGTGCAATTTTGAATGCTTGCACCACATGGCGGTGTGTTTGAAATTCGTCCACTTCGATCGAAACACGATCAAACAACACGTTTGGCTGGCAGCGTGCGCTTCACCTTGCTCCGGATCGGGATGACATGCTTGGAATGCTAATTGGCGTGTCTCGCGTTCACATCAAAACGCTCGCGTAGCATATGGCGCTGTTTGGGGGCGTGCAATTTATGCGTCCACTCGTACAATCGTTGGGGGTTTATTTTATTTAAGGTGTTTGCAATTGCTTTGAATTATTGTCGATTACAGAGCCGTAAGATGATGTGCTTCGTGAGGGTTGTGCAGGAATAAATTTCCAATTCAAAACCCCTTTCTACATTTTGTCACCGTACACCCGAGTGAGGCATTTGATGCCTTATTTTCTTCGAATCACTCTCGCGCGGGAAACGTGAGAAACGGTTTCTGCTGGTGTAACTCTCCCGAGCACACTAGGGATGCCACTGTAGGCAAAGATCTCGTGTGCCCTAGATATTTCGACGTATTGCGTCACACTTCGGGAACTCGCTTAGTTTCAGCGGAAGTTGTGCGGTAAAGCGAGCGTGTTGACGCATTTCCACTGCATCTCATTGCACATTCAGGCACTATTAGCTGCACCGCTCAGTGGGTCAGGTCAGTGAACTGAGCAGGAAAAGCGTTTTTTTTTCAAAATTTCTAGCGGAATGTAGGATATGTGCTCGACATAAAATTCTAGAGGGGTTTTATATTAAATCAATTCCTCCCTCCCTTTGCTGGCTTTTTCGTGTTTGAAGTTTTCACTCTTAATCCTCAAAGCTTCACACAAATTAAGCGTCTCGTGCGACATACCACATGGTAGCATGAAGTTGTAACATAAATCACGCCGTCCTACCTTCCTACGCAAACGCATGGATTTATTTTTAGACCCGCCAATTTCATACGAAACGTGAGTAAAATGTTCGTTTAATCAGCAATTCCACTCGTACGCCGATAGGGGGAAATCTGAGCCCGTGATGAGCGAAAAAAAAAACAATCACCGAGCAAAGAGAACACCAAAAGCCAACGAATGTACGGTGGATCTGAAAATAAAATTCACCATTTTGGTGTGCTCAACAGGTCCGACCCTCCACGTCCCGGGGAAGTTACTTATGCGCCCGTAAGCTTACCACTCACAACACATTCGCGCGCAGGTTCTTGGGAAAGTTGCGGGAAAATTGATAAAGTGCCTTAAGCTAGAGGGAAAAGTGTGCGGTCGTCGGAAGATGCGTCGGGTTGTGATTGTTTGCTGTTCTTTTCTCGTTGGAAGCTATTTTTAGCCACACGTTGCTGTGCTTGCTAAAAGGTTGTAATAGATGGAGTTGTGCTTGTATGTGCGATAATTAAGGTGTGCTAGGAAGATCGTTTTTCTTATGAACTGGCAGCAAAAAGCCGGTCCAGAGCGTGTCGTGTTACATTTAAAACAGTTCCGTTTGACACGCTAATGATGATGATGTCTGGAGGACGTTAAATGAGCATTTGAAGGTTAATAATATTGTTTTATGAATTTTGTTTAATTAGTTTAAGATTAGTTTATTAAAAAACAGCAAAAGATTATATTCTCTGATAGATACCATACTATACTCTGCAGGATAGCCTACATTTAGGCGCAAAACTCAAATGTATCTGCAAGTCATAATTCCAGGCAAAACACGGCTTTCATAATGTTTGATACTAAATGCGTTGAATTTATTCTAATCTCAATCTCAAGTATTTCAGGTATCCATTGCGTCTCTTATCACACCTTCCCGCCTGGTTTCACTTTACGGATTAACCGGCGCTCCAGCGGCTACCGGCAAACCATACTCATTAAATGGTGTAGGCTGCTGCTGTGGCTGCTGCTGCTGCTGTACACCAAAGTTTTCCGGTCCCGATGGTACGGTCCGTCCCGTTGCTGGGGTGGCTGCCGAGCGGCCCTGTTGAGCAGCACCTTCCATCTGTCCACCCGGGGCAGCACGGGCAATCTCAACGTTCGTGGGAGCACCTTCGAAGGCCTGACCAGCGCCAACGCCTACGAGCCGAATGCCTTCCGGTGAACCGAAAGCCGTTACAAAGGCTCGCTGCAGAGTGGTTGCCGCAGACGGTGCCGCAGCATTGCGAGCATCGAAAACTCCTGGCAGAGAGTCTGCTGGAGCGGCAGCGGGAGCAACGGCGGGAGTGGGTGCTGGAGCGACTCCAACCGCGGGAAGAGGGGCGAGACGGGTCGAGAGCACCGATGGAGCGAAAGCAGACGCAGGAACGGCCGCTCGTACGGCTGGGGCAACGGCAGCAATGGCAGGGGCGGCGAACGCAACGGGAGCTTCAACGGTGTACGGACGAACCGTCTTCAAGACGGGACCGGCGACTAGCTGAGGCGCTGCGGCATACACGGTTGGGACAGCTTTCACGACTGGAGCGGCAGCAACAGGAGCGGCGGCGTATGCCGTGGGTAGTGCTTTGACCACAGGAGCAGCTACTGGAGCAGCAGCGTATGCCGTTGGGACAGCTTTCACCACAGGAGCAGCTACAGGAGCGGCAGCATACACCGTAGGGACTGCTTTGACCACAGGAGCAGCTACAGGAGCGGCAGCATACACCGTAGGGACTGCTTTGACCACAGGAGCAGCTACAGGAGCGGCAGCATACACCGTAGGGACTGCTTTGACCACAGGAGCAGCTACTGGAGCAGCAGCATACACCGTGGGGACTGCTTTGACCACAGGAGCAGCTACTGGTGCAGCGGCATAGGCAAGAGAAGTTGAAACCGGGACAAAGGATGGTGCATAGCTACGTCCCACCACCTGACTGTATGCCGTCCTCAGCACACCCTGAGCAGGAACAATCGGGGCAGCTACGGTGTAGGCCGCTGCTACCGGAGGTGCAGCCAGATAGGAAGCCGCAAGTCCTGCCTCCGTGCTGGAGCAAAGAACGGATGCCACCAGCAGCAGGGAGATCTGTGGAAGTTCAGAGGATGATCAGTGTCAAGACCTTTCATTCGTCTAGGAACTGTCACCACTTACCGAAGAAATGAAAGATAGTGCCATGGTGTTTAGAGGATTAGATGAAGACGAACGCCACACAACTGATGCCTTTTTCGGTGGTTAGGTGTGTCTTTTATAATAGGACCATGAAAGACTTATACGTCAGATCCCTACCAAAACTAGGCGATCAATCGAACGAAATTTTGCCCAACCTGCACGGGTGATGCTTCGGGTGATGCGAAGCGGGAGAGAAAAAGAGATGGACAGACTCGGTGACACGCGACACAATCACAATGCAAAGTGCAGCGTTGCGCTTTGACAACCGAAAAGCACCAATCGCTGGCCCAACATTAAAGCTAAATTTGAATTTAAATCGTTTCATTTTCGCTTCAACGCTGCTGCATCACGGTGATGTGTGATGTAAAGCGATGGAGCACCTTGTTCAGTGTGCTTTGAAAGGAGCAACAAAAAAACGGCTGCGTTTACCATTTTTCGTAGCGCTCGGTGACATGAATTATGCAGAATGCTTCTGACTGTGCAGTGTGCTTGCTGCTGTACGGCATCGCACGAAAATAAAATAAGCAAAAACCGAATTAAAAGCAATCAAAAAGCTAGGGGCTAAGTTGAGGAGCAAAAAAAACAACAGAAGGTTTCCATTTTCTTCCGTTGGCGTTGGAGTACACGTTGTAGATGCTCTTTTCGCTTTCGCACAATGAACGATGGTTTTGTTAACTTTCATTGAGGTACATCGGAGCCTTGAATGAAGAGTGCCTCAAAGCCAAACTGAACTTCCGCCGCTATACGTAACGAAATGCGATCGGGTTTGTGTTGTGAAAAATTAATTTCATTTTTGTTGGGAACTTTTTCCAACCATTCCTCTTTACCTCGTACCTTTTCTTGCTTTTCAATGGCTTTCATTCTTTGCATTGCTAAAACGACGAAAACAAAACACACACATGCCGAGTTTTTCAGGGTAACGCTTCACATTACAAGCTGCTGCTGCTGAGTCGTGATGGGAAAATTTGGGTTTCTGCGTATTATTTTTTTTTGCAAGCGCAAACTTAACCCCGCACTGAAACTAATCGCACATGATCACGGGTGAATCGGGTGTGTGGGGTATGGAAAGCCCACCAGGGATTCTCACCGGTAGTGATTGCTACGGGATTGCTTTTCATGTGCGTTTTGAATATTTGATCAACTGCTTACCACAGTCTCGCTTTATACCGACGTAGCTCCAAAGACGTCAGAAAAGAGGAATCTTAGATTCAGATATGAAAGATTCTTTATGGAAAACTAAAATATGTATTGTTTTATTGCCAAATTATTTTATAAATGAATCGTGTCTCAATGCTTGGCAAAATAACAGAAAAAAGCATAGATTTCTGGAGTAATAGCGTTATGTGCGCCTAAGGGTATGCAACACATATGTTTACTTTCATAAAGCATACTTTTAGGCGTTTTAGGTTAACCAAATGATACTATTATTCATTAGATTTACAATGGAAGGCGTCAAACAGGTTAAGTATAAAGATCTACATGTATTAAGCGAAAATTTCCGATTTTGTACTCCATATAACGAATCAAAAACTTCTATAAAGAGCAGAACTGAAACCTGTCTTCATCCAACACTGCTTTTAATTAAGTCATAACGTAACTGCATCAAAGAAGGGTTCCAAAATCAAAATCAATTCTATGTCTGGCTCTCAAACAGCTATTTTGAAAGCCAGCTCGCCCCCACCCGTCTTTGGCCTCTTCTCCACGTCTCATACGAAGCATAATTACTCTCACACAAGCTGATCATCATCCGCCTAACTTAGCTACGTCATTGGCCAGGATTGTTAGGCACTATTAAAAGCTTTTTCGTCGCATTAGAAGGATGCGGACAGCCTAAAACAGGTCCAGAAGCGCTCCCACACATGTGAACACACGTTTATAGGCCTAGTAGACAAACGAACCTGTACGCCCGTTTGTTGATTAGCTCTATAAAGGATGAAGTTAAATATAGTTCACCCTTTCACAGTGAATGGGATGAAGGCAGTGTGACAAGAGGAGAAAATCTAACACCAATCGGCGAAGCTTTTCATCAGAAAATTAGCCTATTTATAGGGCAACGACAAACACCACACATCCTTTTCGGTTCGCAGATGCCCCTGTTGGGAGGACGAAAAAAAAAACGACCGTAAACGTGTGTGACTGGAAGCTTCTATCAACGGTGGGTAGGCAGGCGCCTCCTCGTGTTAAACACCGCTAAAGCTACAAACTATCGATCTCAAAAAACTTGTAATCACACGATTTTAATGCGGCGACATAATGAGGAAACTGTTTGCTAATCGCTCTGACGCCATTCGATGGCGTCATTAGCATAGGGTGCATTGGTTGCGTCGCGTGCTTGGAAGGTCCTCTCTGCTCTCTGCTTGATCTTTCCTTCTGCTGCTGTTTCGTATTGCTGTCTTTTTCTTTGACAAACGAAGCACGACATTAGGAGTTTGAGCAGAGATTTTCATCTTGTATGAGATTTTATTGTTGTCATGTATACAACTGCTTTAGATGCTATTGTTTAACATTTATAGTAAGCTCTATCCTTTTACCTATATTGTTTTCAATCAATCGAACCAAACCAAACCAACCAATCTCAGCTATTCTTGTTTACCCTCTTCGGCGATGTGCCGACAGTAGAGTGAACTTTATTTTCCCATTTCCGTGAACTTATCATCGGCTGTGTACTTTCGCCTGTCGCTGTACATATCTTCCCAGTGCCAAGCTGGAATCGTAAAGTTCAAAGGTAAGCTTCGAGCTCTCCTGGATCGAGAACAAACAGGACTGTACCATACCACGACAAAGACTGCACTGCCTCGCTTTATCTCTCTCTCTCTCCCCTTCTCTTCTCCTTTCCCTTCTTTCTCCTTCTCCTTTGCCACCCTGCAGTGCGCTCCAACCGAACGTGTGACCTTTTCGAATGGAGCGCTTCACGTGCACTCACGCTTGGATGTGTCCATTTTCGGTGTAAATCTGTGTTCGGTTGCACTTTGCGAAACGCGTCACACGGGATAAGCCTGAACCGGACCTGGGGATTGTCGCACACAAAAACGAGACCCATGTGAAGGCCGCAATGGTCCAGGAAACCGGCACACCTTGGGCTGTGGTGTGTCATTTGCTATGTCCGGTGTGCTGAGTAAGCAGAAACTCACGTGAGCATAATGTTCGGACCGGGCCGCTTGGTAGGCAAATGGCAACTTTGTTTATCACCGTTTTGTGGAAAGGTTGGAAGGTGGACAGGCAGACATACTCATGAACAATGGTAACATTTACACGTATAGGTTGCAGATACAGTAGATTGTTATGTACAGAATTGTGCTTTAAGTAGCAAGCGCCTAAAGGTATGCAAAGTAAGCATAGTTGATAAATAGGAGCATGGTTGAATAGTATGACTAGTTATGATAAACGTGGATCTTTGACCAGGCCAACATAAGAACTTAATTTATGAATTATACAATACACAATATACAATTTTTAAGTTCCTAAAAGTAAACAACTTTTGTACTTGTACCATTCGTCTTAATAAACATTTTGTACAAAAATTAAAAAAATAGTAGTTTGGCTTTTAACAAGATTTTTTTAAAATTTTTGTAGAAAACGTGGATAGTCAAAGCCCCTAAAAATATGCAATCTTCCTTACAAAATGACCGTATCTCAGTAGAATGAAGAACTGCAGCAAAACAAGGAACAACAAATAAGATTTCGGAACAAAGAAAAGTCTCAACGCAAAACTCTACCTAATCGAATAAAGCTTTTTTCGATTGTCCATACCGAGTTTATTCACTTGTCAATTATTCCTCGTCGTACTGGATTCCCGATCGCAAACCGATCGCTGTACAGTTGAGTGAGTAAATCCCTAGTGCAGCATATACTCCCACAGAACCATTACGAAGGTTTAATTTGATTCACGTTCACGTTCAGAAATTGCTGGACCTTGCAGCTGCCGGAGATTCCACTGGTGCTTAATAAAATAGTAGCTCTGCAACACCACCATCCGCCTACCCGGAGTAAGGAATGGGGTGGAATTGTGTACAAAATGTGCACCGTGCTCCGTCGGACATAAATATAGATTCAGGTTATGAGAGGATTTATTTTGAAATTTATGAACAGCTGCGTTAGACGGGCCTTCTAGCAGCTATCGCCGTATATGCTCGACGATGCTTCACCTAATCGATTTCCGCCCCTTTCCCGGGCAAACCGATCCGTTCAGCGCTTACGGACGGTTGGGCCCGTTCTCAGAATAGGTCAAACGGTTTCTTCCACTGCACATCCCCCTGATGCATTGCCCACATCGCTAAAACAATAAGCGGGAAACAGCTTCCTTCTTTGCGACTTAAATTGCTTAGTAGCTTCTTTATGGTTTTAGCAATAACCTATCTTACATCCATTGTATTTTGAAATGGAGTTTATAAAATCCTTCACTCTGGGTTGTTGTTGTTAACCGTCCTTTCCGGTAGGAAGTGGTTCCTTTGTGGCACATCTCCGGCAAAAGATGAAACTATTTATAGATAGCATTAAGTGTGAGCGCTCTTTCTCACCGTACGAGGTAGTTTTTAAGCAGGAATCTCCTTCAATGTATGAAAAATGCACCATCTCTCCAGTGTAAAGTGCTCTTGTCTTGTCTTTTCCACTTCCCACTCGTGTCACTCTAACCCTACGTGTTAATTTTATCCTCTTCATCCACTTTCACGCTTTCTCTCCATGCAAATCCTTCTCGCTCGTTTGCCTACCATGCCCACTTGTCCCACACTTTCCAGTGCAGCGTTGCCCTAACGTCCTTGTATGCACTGCCGGTTGCATCTCCCGTTCCCGCCCTGCCACATCGCCCCAAAGCAACAGGTGACAAGCCTTGCGAAGAGTGGGTCAACGGCTCGTGTGCCAAACGACACACAAACCCTTGCCCGTGTGTGGTGGGGGCCATTGAACCCGCCAGCTCGCCAACGAGGACACTAGCCCTGCGCGCAAACACTGGCGCCAAAAAGAGTCATCCGCCTGCCCACCCTCAATGGTGGTCGGTTCTGCCCTGTACGACGTCATCCTTCGCGTGCTGCAGCCCTGTTACCGATGGAACTCGTGCGCATTCCGAAACGATGCCGGCAGCCGTTGCTGTCAGCGGCTCAGGGAACCGACGCCGTATTTGACGACGGCGCATTCGGTACGCCGGCATGTGGTTGCAACACCACGCTTCACTCTCCGCGGGCCAAACTCCTTTCGCTTGGCTGTGTGGCGCACACAGGCGCACACGCCAACAACGGCGCCGGGCATGCCCGGACCTGGGGAAAGAGAATCGGCCCTATTGCTTTTCGGACGACGTCGCAATGAGGCAGCGGTACTGTTTTTTTTTTCCTCCCCCGTTTTGCTCGGCAATCGCTTCGTATGCTTTTTTGCGTCTTGTCGGTGCGAGCAAACGATGACGCAACGGTGTGTACGGCGATGAATTGCCGTCCGCCATTATATCGCACGGTCGTATGGTCGAGACACACGCGGCGCATACATTTGTTTTGGAGCGTTTGCGGACGGGGAAGCGAAGAGATGGGCGATGCCGTACTGTCTTGAATCCTGCTCGCCTGGTAGTTGCGCGTTCCCACCATTTTCGTGAATTTGCCGGTTGCCAAGGTGTCCGTTCAAAATCGCGTTGCTTCTTTTTCGTACAACGGCACCGAAGATGCGCACTGGGGCTCGCAGCGTCGGTAGGGAAATACCACATAAAAAAGGTAATAACAATAACCGTGAGGAGTGACGCGTTGACCCAGTGAATAGGACACAATTGCAAAGCTAGGAAGCCTTATTTCGCACGTGGTTTCGGAAAATTGGAGCCAAACGATTTAGGATTTTTTTAAATGGTTTTACGTTTCTTTGGATCTGCTGCCAATTCCTACACGTTTAATAGCGCACGTGTGCGTTAAACACTCGTTTGTAATTGGCAAATCATAGCGCCGAGTGTTGTGTTAGGTTGGCTAGAGAATGAAGGCCTCTTGATTAGCGCCTAAATTTATGCATTTACAAATTAAAAACAATGATTTGGTTCACTCAGCGTATTGCGAACTAACAAGCTACTTCTTATTATTTTTCCGGATGTTAGAAGGTTTGGTAAAGATATTGTACTAGTATATGAGTATTTCAATGTTTTCTCTTTGCTTATAAGTTAGATTTTATCTAGTATAGATGAACAAACACTTATATGATTAACGCCCAAAAGTATGTATCTGGTATGTCTGGACAACACATTTCGAGCCTTATTGGAGAATAAGGAGGAGTGGTTTTTTGTGGATTTGAATACTTACTACAATATGCTAGTCACACCAGATAATGATAAATGATGTGCATGACAAGATGTGAATCAATATTTGTTCACACCCTGCATAATTCGGCGCGTCTTCCTTCGAACCGCCTAAAAGAATGCAAATAATTAATTCTATTGTTCAGAATGCAATCGTATGGTGTCATTTCTTGTTTCTATATTCCTGATATTCAAAGATATTTTATATTTTTTTAATAATTTTTTTGAAAAGATACATATTTTTTTAGCATGGAGTTTTAATTTGATTATTATTATTTTTAAAGCGCCTGAGTGAAAATGAATAATAAAAAAAAAGTTTGAACTACGTGCTACGTGCTTGAGTTTTCTATGTTTTTGTCATAATTGAAACTTAACGAATATTTGAATTCGAATAACGACTTAGTTTCATTCAACTAAGCAAACCCAATAGTTATAATCACACTTGTAGCGTGTAATTCCTTTTCCTTTTCTAGAGCCTTTCTTTAACGCCCAGGAATAGACACTATGTTCGGAAAAGTGTGCATGCATTTACACCAGCTTCCGGAACATTCTCATGCAATAGTGCATCTAATGACGTCATGCGAGTAATCTAACGAGTTATAATCACATCAGCCCCGCACAGATGCAGTGCGAAATGGTAACAATCCTGCCACTCGGTGACGACAGAGCTGACCTCGACCTGGACAAACCTTCCCATTACACCTTGTCCTAGTGTATTTAATGACAACATGTAGACCAAACGGTACGCACATACACTACTGATGGCAATTATTGGTTGGTACTTCGTTACGACACTATCTCTTTGCTGTATCGAGCACTGGCTACTGGTATTCAATTGGTGTTCTATTTTCAGAGAGCATTTCAATTCGAATTTACGGTTTGTTTGTTTGTTCGCGTAAAGCCTCCCTTCGAAGAAGGTTCTAATGTTTGCATTCTCCACTTGTGATAAAATAATTTCTATCAGCATCTGCAATCTTGTTGCTGCCACTTACCCAGCACCCGTTCGCATGATTGCATCTATTTAATCCCTGCCCAGGGCGCAGGATAGCTTAATCATCCGCACCGCATGATGCAACGTATTATGTGATGCAATAATGTGATTTTCGATCGAATCATTTGCTCAAAATAGACATTCGTTGGTAGAACGCAGAACGCTCTCTCTACTCTGACTCACCATCGGCGTCAGTTGTTTCGGTTTTAATCGTGTTTTGCATACCTGAACCCACAAAAGCCGCAACAACCAGCAACAGCCTTTAATCTTTCGATTTCAACAGAATCCATCAGCGTCATGCTGGTGGTCGTCCCCAACGGTTACGATGTGGGTTCTAGTGTTATCTAAACTGCCCACTGCCATAGCTGAGTGGCGTGACATAATATCCGGTTCGTAGGATCCTAGGACAACCATCATCGCTTTTATCAATTTTCCATCAAAAACCCAGCATTGTGAAAGGTGGCACCCATACAAACCGCACCGCAAATGAGTCCCACTGGCATTGAGAAAAGGTCCACCGCTGGTTGGCATCCCTACTTCCACTTTGACGCTTCCCACCGCTCTCGCACTGCGTTTCCCCTTCAACGCTAAAGTGCCTTCGACCCCTGACCCCTTTGTGATGCGCGAAAAACGTGTTCGAGCTTTTCCCGAGCCAGCGATGAAACACGCGCCCTGTTTTGCCTGATGCCTTAAAAATAGTGATGCCCCGAGATGGCTTGCCTCGCGAGCGGGCAACGCGGTGAAATGTGATTTTTCACGCTGCACGTGGCACGTGACTCACGCAGCCCGCGAGACGAACGACCGACCGGTAAAGCCCGTTCCGCGATCGGGAGCTTAGAAAGGAGCAGGCAAAGCCGACCGAAGTGACGTCGTTCCAGCCAGTCCCGTGCACCCGGTGTGTTATTATTAAACGGTTTGCTAAAAGTGTGCTTTGAAGTCAGAATTTCCACAAGGCTGTTCGTTTGCTGGCTGTTGGGTTGTGTAGTTGACGGTTCTGGTTCATTTATTTATCGTGCTTTTCTTCGCTTGAGCTTCAAAGTGTAGATTATGAGCACGTGGGTGAAATCAGCGGTCTTCTTGGGTGTGATGAGTAGAATGTTTTAAATATTCATATTTATTAGCTAGCAATTGATGGAAATCGAACCAACAATCAATTTATAGTATGCAAAAAATTAAATTGTAATATTAATAATTTTAAAGAACACTTTATAGCCCGTAAGATAAATGAAAGGCACATAAGGAAAAGCCATAATAGTTAAAAAGTATTACAGTAAGCATTGCTGCTCGTTTAATCTTGCTCTTAATTAGCGCCTGAAATTATGCAATTCTTGATACCTATACACATTTCCTTTTAAAAGGAGTTTTGAGCACGTTAAAAGTAAACAAAATTCTGCATGGCTAACGTAAAACATGTCTAAATATGGACTAAAGTGAACATTATTGCTGAATAGTTTATCATGAACGCCTTAAAGTATGCTTTTTTATACTTAAATTATATTTTCTTTTAAAATAAACTTTGAGTAATAAGGACCAACATTTTTTTTTCAAGAGGTAATAGCGTTTATGTAGGAAATATGTAAGCTAATGCAACTTTAGCAAATTTTAAAATCTACATGAAGTGAAACGTGAACAAGTAACAGTAGTATAGGCATATAAATAAAACATTGCATTCTTTAAGGCGCTCATCAAGCAAATTACCGTGAGCTTACGTGACTAGACGCATGTATGAATAAAGATTATTACATTTTAGTAATCCATTAATTTCTATATAATTTTTCAGTTTCAAGGTTGATTAAATCTAACCTAAAAACCCGTGTTTCATCTCTTGGATCCCTCATAATAGATCTTTATTTCAGTGTTGAGCGGATCAAACAATAATCTGTTATCTTTAGATCCAAAACCACCTGCATCAAAGCTGCTGCCAACCTAATAAACCGTCCATCACCTACGCTCTCAGACCATTTCGCCACGGACAAACGCTCCAAGAGATTTGACCCACTAACCTGTGTAGCTGTACTTGATGAAATCTGGCTCCACATCGTGTCTATTTGTGGATATGCTGTATTTATTTGTTTGTCCTTTATGTCTGTTCCTCTCGCTCGAGCAAGTAAACAGCTATCTACCCACTGACACTCAAGGCTAATTTTCGCACTACCCACTGAAAATTTCTTTTCGTACGCGAAAGGCGATGGTATTTTGCTATTTTGCTGTTCCATGGTATGCTTCAGATCCACCTTCCACCTTTGACCTAGCCTGCTGGCTTAACCTCATCGCCACCAGTAGCCAACGGTCTACCAGTCTCTACCGGTAACGAGTATAGATGAGCCTTCGAGCAATGGCTAAAATTTAATAAATTACACTCAGCAAACCACCAACACAACGCTGTTTCAATGGACGATGTTAAGGTGTCGTTCTATTAGGACATAGTTGGTGGTCATCTTGTGAAAGCAAAAGCAAAAATATTTCATCTGCCAGGCAGGACCTTCAAACATTTTCTTGTCAAACCAAAAACCTGACCTACGTGATAAGCGAAACGACCGTGAAAATCTCCGCTCAAACCAATGAGCAAACTCCTGAACCTGCCTTCCGGCCGCTTCTGGTATCGGACCGCAACAGGATACGTCCTCGATGACGGGGTGACGGTGCGGTCGTGTATATTTCCGGTAATGACGCGTTCATTTATCTACCGATGGAAACATCGTGTGTAATGCAGCGCGGGAAACGGTCCACTCGCACGTGACCTTCGACCTCTTGCGGTGCTCGGAACGGAAATGAGCCTAATGAAGCGAAGATGGTCTTGCGGCACTTACCGTGCCCGGTGCACGATGCAATGCGAAAACGGGTTGCGACTGCGTCTGCAATCGCTGTGTCCTGCCCGCTGTACACAGGAGCAGCAGCATCTCAACGTGACCTTGATCCACTTCGTTCGACCCTGTCCTTTCACTATCACTGTGCAGTGGGGAAATGCAGCTGCCGTTACTTGCGGTACGTTGCCCATCTGGGTGAAGGGGCTCAAATGCTGCTGCTATTAGAGTTAAATCGCTCACGGGGACTGGTTGCATGTTTTGCAGTGTGTTGGGACAGTTGGAAAGCTAATTGGAAGGACACCAACTGATGCTTTGTAAAGGTATAAGGTTTTGCTTTTTTTTAAGCACCAGTAACTGTTAGTTCCTCAACTTTCGGTTAAATTTGTTTGCCTTATTAAATTGTTTATCAATTTTTATAAACAGCCTAGAATTTTTATGAACCTTATACCATGTATGACTTTATACATGTTTCCAAAGCGGACGATAAAAAACTACGTTGAGTTTTTAAAGTTTTTGAGTTTTAAAATATTTTGATGCCTTCTTTCAAGATTTTACCTCAGACTTTTTTGTTTTTATTATACTTTACCTGTTTTGGTTCTTACAAAAGTTCTGCATCGTCCATGTGCGGTAGAATTATTTATGAGAGCAAATTAAATTTAACAAAAACTTTCTAGGTTTTTTTCGATTAAAGCTCATCATTTCGTAAGCCAGCTTTTCCAGCGCCTGAAAGTATGCTTTCCCAGAAACGTGTGCAAACTATAAAATTATATTTTACATTCTCGCGCTCTTTATTTTGCCAGCCAGCCAGCAGTCGAATAACCGTTTAATTTATGGTAAAAGCAATTAACATAATATGACTTACTTTAGAATAATATTAACAATAATGTTAAGTTAACTAATATTAAATAATAATATTAAATAGTAATATTAAAAAAAAAGAAAGGCCGTTCTGATAGAATAAAAAAGGTGAGCTTAACTTCAAATGTGCGGTTCAATTTTTTTACCATAACAAAAAGTTCGAAATTTCATCCCGAAAGCTTTCATCGAAAGAGACACGTCTTTTAATTACATTTCCTCATCTACCAAATGAAATCGTCAACAAAACACATTTTCCCGGGAAATTTGTGCACACAAAGCATCCATTAGCGGTGGTTCCGAGAAAGCCCGTACCTTCCGGGAACTACTCGTTAAGGATTAATTCCAAAAAGTGTTAACTCGCTACACCAAAGCGTAATGTGAACGGTGCAGAGAAACCAGGGCGTAAGATGTTCTCGTGCCCTTTTGCAATTAAATATTTAGAATTTTCGCACACACAATCGATCTACGTGATTATGCTTCGTAATGAAACTATTTATGTAGTGTGAATGATGGCTCACAGAAAAGGATGTCTGCAGAAAAGCCAGAGCCAGTAGAATATGGTTTGGCATACTAAATCACCCATGCCAGGCACTTGTTTCCGCTCACTAATTTGGGTGACTCGATTTGTTGAAGGTAAAACCGAAAGGAAATGAAGTCTGGCCAGAATTTATGTGTCCCATCCGTCCTTGAGAATGTAGGTTAAGCTGCACGCAGCCGAAAGCCGTACATTGGAAAGCGTGCTCAAGGATTCGCTAACACACCGAAAACAATCCCACTTGCCGGGTCATCCTTGAGAGTTTTGGCCGTGTGCGGCCTAGAACGTTTGAATCGATGCTGTAACAATGTTCCAGATTTGGGATTAGTCCTTCACAACACGACGGTCTACGTGCGGATTGAAACGTAGATGCTTTGCTGGGGCGGAATAATGGACACACCAGTGCCGCTGGGCCGAGCCGAGTGCTGAAGCCAACATAAACAATCAGTCACCCGGAGCAAGGGAGTTGACAACACGGTAACAAAAACACTGCGGGAAATGGGGTCTGGGTGCGATGTGTTGTTTAGTAGCAGCCACTAAGCCACTCTAACAGGGAAACCGAGCTCATTTTTTGTGGCTACAGAATGAGCGTTGCAACTAATACAAACTACCCTTCCAAAGCCCGACTTTCTGAAAGATAGATGACCCATTCAACAGCGGGTCCTGCATCGTGTTCGAACGAGAAAGGACGCTGGACGTTACGCTACGACAGATGCAGCTTTGAGCGGGTTGACCTAGATTTTTGCCCCGGTTCCAGCCTCATCCTGTTCTCAACCACACGGTTGAGCCTACAAGCGAGCCGTGGGAAAATGTTCCCGTGCTACAGAATGAAGCCCGCGCCACACCCAAGCCGGGAGCCGAGCAGGAGGCTTGCTTCCCGGGGAAAGTGCCGTGAATTCTACCTACGTCAGCACTGTGACGTCATTCGCGTGACCTACTTTCCTCCGGGATGAAGCGTCCTTGAACAGCACCAGACGGTGCGGATGGGATTTTTGGGGACGTGCTTTTCCCCACGGGGGCGAAAGAAGGTGAAACAAAACCACCCATCTTCGAAACCATGATTTGTGTTGCTTCTCTCTTGTCTCGTCCGTTTTTTTTATTGACAATTTGACACACTTTTCAGCTTATTCCGAAACGTGTCCTTTATCCAATCTGCAACCGTTCAGCGATGGGAAGCACTCTTATGGGCTCAATGTTAGCCGACGATGATGCGCGTGATGTGTGATGGAAAGCGTATTTTTCACCGCTCGACAACACGGTGGCACGGTGCGGGCTCGTGTTCTCCTGGGATGGATGTAAATTCGATGCGCCTACCGTTGGTACGGACCAACAGCGCCCACGTGAACGCGTGTCGCAGTGTGTGCGATATGACGGAGGAACGCCATGTTCACCGCTATCACCATGGATGAATACATATTTATGGCAAGCTGGGGATGCTTGGTTGGTTGCTGCAGTAGCCGCTCGTCCCGTTTTGCCTGCCCCAGGCTGCACACCAATTAGCAAAACACGTTATTGCAACTTTACATCGTACACGTTTTTGAGGCGCCGTAAGTCAACTCGACCTTGGAAGTGGTTGAGAAGCTGGCCTGACCCGGCTTTGAACTGGGGCGACCTTTGCTTGCGTCGTCGATCCGGCAGGAAGCAACGGCGTAAAGGATTGATTTGCATTATTAGTTTCGCACAGTTGCTGTGCGTAAATTAATGTGAGTGTTTGGTTGCAAATCCTTTTGAGCAGATCGATGAAATAATTTGTAAAGCACATTGAAACGCCTATAGGTATGCAATTTTACTTTATGTATTATAATTTGTGTGAAGTAAGTTTTGTCAAGCTGCGTACACATATTTAAATATTGATTAAAATGTGCTAAACTTTAGATTAACCCAAGCCCGATTTTCGTGGCGCCTAAAGGTATGCAATTCTTGTTTTCGTCACACGGTTTGCCAAATCCATTCGGTAAGTTTCATAATTTGTATGTGTTTTTCGAAACGTATTTTTAAATTGACACATATTTTTGTGTTATAGTTTTAATAACACAAAAAAAATCAGCAGTTTTTTTAATTATATAAGAAAGATATGTTTCGATATTTATGATTATTAAATTATTTTAAACGCTGTGTATCGACATAAAACAGCTTTCCTCAATATACATAATGTTTAAAGTTCCAAAGTTTAATGTTTTTATCTCATAAATATAACAGTTTTTATAAAAGCAAAGATTAAAAAAAGATTAAATTGAAAATTGAAGATAATAATACAATTTAATGAAATATTAAGATATTACCCCCTTCTTTAATTATTATATAGGGCTAAATTCTATATTAACACACGAGCACACACAGCGTTTAAGATAATTCAAAAATCATGAATATTGAAACATATCTTTCATAAATATATTGGAAAAATGTTAAATAATTTCAATTTCAATTTAAAAATACGTTTTGAAAAAAAAAAACATAGAAATTACGAAACTCCCCGCATGGATTTAGCATAAACAGCAACGAAAACGGGGGGTGCATACTTTTAGGCGCCACAAAAATCGGGCGAGGGTTAATCTACACTTTAACCCAAAAATCAAGTCACACAATCTGCTCAAATTTTAATAATTGATACGTTATTATTGATTTCTAAGCGCCTGAATTGATTTTTAAACGATTAAAAGTATACAATTTCTTTTCATTCATAATTTTCTACGCTAGCAATACGGCCTGACCGTCTCTACTAAATAAAAAAAAGTTTCTATGCTAAAAATGCAAACAGTATGTCATTAAATGGGGTTTATGGTTGTTTACCTAATAAAATATGGTTTTATTATAAACAGACGTGTTAACGTTAAATTTAAATTACATAATTTATGTACAAAATGGTGATATATTTCAAGTGAAGAATATTGCTTTACTTACCTAAATTAGGGCGTTTTATTTAGAGTTTTGGAAGAGAAACCTAAATGTATGTTATTGAATTTCGCCTTTAGTATGTAAATGATCTATTCGCTTAAGTGATTTCACGTGACATCACAATCAGATACACAGAAACATTCCTTTGATAAGCTTTAGGAGTTTAATTTTGTTCTCAATGCAAAATTTAAAAAACAAACATAACATGAAAAAAAGTAAGTCAAAAGTCCATCGACATGTTTTACATCCTTTTCAAGAATTTCAAATCCCATTTCAGTTTTTTTAGTAGATCGCTTGCTTCACCTTCTCTAAGGGATGCTGTGGGCACGCTGTAAAACAAAACGACACGCCTAGGGAATGTAAACTTTAATTATGCAGAAAACAACTCAAAATCGTGTCAGCATTCAAGTTTTAGGCGCCCCAGTTCGTTACCGCCATCTCTTTTCCCACTGTGCAAAACAAACATGCGAGGTGAGACAAACTTTTACGACCTACTATCACACACGTCTTAACCATCAAAGAAAACGAAGCGTTCGTGTTACAGTTGTTACTTCCAAAATCTTGTGTCACCTTGCCCCGAGCCGGTTGTTCTGGATGAGATTACTTTTACCCTAGCCAGAGTGTAAAAGCCCTGGCCAAACTTACTGCTTGAAAGCTGCTGTGAAATCGCTGACAAGCGTCTTCTTGACGTCACCGCCCATTGCAACCGGTTCCGGTTGTCTCCCTGAGGGAATGAACTTTTCACACCAGCCAGGTCGTTTCCCACAATTGTGAGCTGTTTAGTGATGGGAACGTGATCCGGATCGGATCCCAGATCCCGATCTCTGACCGGAGCAATCCGGATCGGGATCGGGGATGCGGATCGGGAATCCGGATCGGGGATTCGGATCGGTAA
>KB671800.1:0-15968 GCA_000349105.1 Anopheles epiroticus | reverse complement strand
TTTTTGCATTGATTATTTCGTTTTTCTGATTAACGGTCTTATCAAACCACGTCTTATTTTAAACGCGAACCAAAATCTTTTAAAGTCAAAACACTTTTACTGCCAGCATTTAATTTCATCAGTCCACCATATTGTTGTTATTGAATGGTGAAATTATAACCAAAAATGAGCAAATCAACAACCCCCCCCCCCCCGGTCATAGGCTATTAAAATCGGATCGGATCGGATCGGAGGATCGGATCCCAGGTCGGATCGGATCGTTGGGATCCAATCCCTCATGGGATCGGATCTGCACATCACTAGAGCTGTTTGAAGCTTTTTACTGCCAGTGGTTGGGCTACAGATAGCATATCCTGTGAAGTTATTCAACATTTATACAGTGCGCACCGAAATCGTTCGTCCATAAAATGAAAGCAAAACAACAACGTTTCCAATTTCCCCGAACGACGGCGGGCGATGATGGATCGAGACTTTATTTAAGATCAACCAATCGCACGTTAACAATGCGACACAATCAACCTTGCCTTTTCTTCATTTATCTACTTAAAAATAGCAAGTTGCACTTCAAAGAATTCCCCTGGCGACAGGACGTATGGCCCATCGTGTGCACCGTTTGTGTATCGCTCCTGAGGGACTAATCCCACCCCGAGGTAGAACTTCCGACAAATAGCCCAGCTCCTTCTCGGTCTTTACTTCCCCGTAGTTCGTTAAGCATTTCTTCCACTGAAAACGAACCCATTAACACCGCCTTTTTTGCACCAATCTCAAGATGATAATCCACGGATGCGTTTCGCTCCCTTCCCTGCGTACCACGGTGAAAGCATGACATCTCATAACGCCAGCAAAACAATTCCCGAGAGTTGTAGGTACAGCGTGTGTGTGTGTGTGTCCGTTTGCTGCCCTATGCTGTAAGGGTGACCTTTTCGCGAAACTCATCTGCACTGAGTGGTCTGTCTTGGGCAATCAGGCGGACGTGCACGATACCGGACGAGAGCTAATTTATTGTCCCCTGATTAAGGATCCCTTCGGTTCGGCGAAGTGATGCTGCGCCTCAGTACGCTGGAATGTGGCTGTATGTGCGTAGCCAATTCCATCCGGCCCCTTTCTAGCGCAATAGGCTGGCGAACGGTCACGATTGCACTGCGACGACCTTACTTCAGCCGTCTTTACCGGAAATGTATTAATAAGCGACACACTCGATTCACGCAAACACAACTTGATTGGCGTTTTTGTTGCTTGCACGCTAGTGGCAATTGGCAATGGGCCAAGTTTGTTAGAAAGCTCACGTAGAAATGGGCAAATGTTTTAAGAAACAAGTTTTGCCCAATATGTTTTCAGAACTGTTGTTATGGTGTTTACTGAAGGGATTAATTCACAAAATGATACACTGTGCTGCTTGAAATGATCGTAATTCACCGTCGAATTCTTATGTGAAATACAAGAGTTGCATACTGTTAGGCGTTTAAAAATTGTATATATTCTGTTGCCCAAACAAAGAGTCAATATCACTCCTTTATGCTTCCAGCAAGACTCTTATTGGTACTTGACATTAGCTAACAGTGAACAAAATACATCACTGTACACTGTACAAGCGTTTTTAGAAAGCATATATTGTGAAACAAAGTGCATAAACAAATGCGTTAAGGTGTTTAAGTTGTTTCAAAGAATAACGCCTAAATGTATGCTATTATTTTTATCGACATTTTCATGTTCTTGTTTTATTTCAACGTTTCAACACCTAATCGTCTTGTTTGTTTCAGCAACTCGTAAGAGAATTAAATTTGTCAATAATTTCATAATTTCACTTCAAAACAAAAACAATCGGTAAAGACCTAGACAAAGATTTCAAACTAACCTGTTTTTTTTTCTATATCCGTAGTAACGGTCATGTCGCATAACTGAACAAGCATAATTATAATAATTTCAAAAAACTGTGCCTTTTAAGTGTCTCTGTAAAGCTTAATCTTTTTTTCTTCTTATATTTAAATTGACGGATTTGGTACTGAACATTGCAGAAAAACGTACCTCAACAGCAAGAACCTAAATAAAATAGACTGAAGCTGATTGGCTGACGTTATTTGCGGAAGCACGCATAGAAGCAAAATGCATAGGAATCAGAGGGTATTAATTTTCCTCGTTAGCGAGGAAAATATTCTGCCGCCGATATGTTTCTCAAATAACGCTGCTCCCATTTATGCTATTTTCTTTCATCAAGCCAGCTGTTCAGATAAGTACCGGGCATCATTTCGTTCGCCTGTGTCCTGGAATCGTCTGGAACACCGAGCAGAGTGTTGTTCGGAACCTGGTACGCTACTGATGCTGATCTGTTGTTGTTCTTAGATATTTAGTCGTTAGTTTGTACCACATTTGTAGAAGCAATTCAATACCGAACGAACGTCATGTCACAACCATATTGTGTCGTCAATGAAAAACACAACAAACTAAACTGGAGTAGCATAGCTGACAGTAACTTCATTCAGAAAACAACAGCAGATTTACAAACATTTGCTTAGCGTTCGTCACGAACTGCGTTAGCTTTACTTTCGCAGCAGGATGGAGGCCCCGACGGGGACGGCGGGAACGTACGGGTCATAGGCCGAGTAGGCAACGTATGCGGCCGGCGCCAGGTTACCGTGGAACGTTTGCTCGTAAACGGTCGCATAGCTAGCGACGGCAGGAGCAGCAGCGGCAACCACTGGCACTCCGGCCACATTGTACGCCAGGATGTCCGGTTTCGGTTCAGGCTTGGCACTGGCAAGGCCGACGATGGCAATCACCACAACAAGCAGGCAGATCTGAAAGGATGGGGGAAAAAAGATAAATAGAGGAGTTGTCTTTTACTCCACTCCAAACCAATTAACTTACAATCTTGTTCATTTTCAGTGAGTTTGTTTTGCTTGTTGCAGTTGAATCGCGTCGTATGTTTGCTAGTGAAGCGAGTAGCACCGACTGATGCTTGTTCGTTCGGTTCGTTAATTATTTATACTGGCTTAAAACAACCGGACCCTTCCGCACGATTGATCCAATCGATGTTCATAATTGAACAGACACGAAACCAGTGTGTCCCCTTCTCTCGAATCGTCTTTTGGGGAGCGTTTTTCGATACCCGATTGCCCCCGCTTCAAGTAACGTATTCAGCTCACGTACAAGTTCGTCGTTGCGTACTGGACCATACCCCGTAAACACACGCCCTAACCGGGAAGCCAAGTGAAGTTCACATAATAACTACGGTTCGGTTTTATATCGCTTAATATTCGACCGTGCTTCCTTACGTGGGTTAGAGTTTGGCCCACCGTTTGGCGACCTTCGGATGTTTTCGGCTCTCGAAGCTCTTCCCAAGGGCAGCCATTTTGGTGGAAGGTGAAGTGTGCTGGTGGCCATGAAAAGTGCACATTGGGTCAGTCCGCGTTGCCGGGCTGTCTGTCATTGATGGGGACGTGTTGGGAGGAAGATTGCCGGCTAGTGAAACACAGATGACCGGGTAGTTGAGGACGGGTGTTGTATCAGGTAAGGCAGGTAAGGCAGGTAAGGTCCTGTGGTAAGGTCATTAACACCACCGTTTGATGGCCGGTTTGATGGGGTTGAGTTGTATAAGGACTTACATGTGCGTCAGGATTGGCTCTTACGGCATGTGATTGGGAGACAAGAACATTTGCTATGGTGTTATGAACTAGCTAGACAGATTGCACCAAAGTAAGCTCTCATTACCAGTTACATCTTCATTTACGTCCAAGAAAACACGAGCAATCGGTGTGGTAATGCTACTGGTCAAGCTACTTGGCTGCGAGATTGTTACGACAACAGTTGAATTGATTTATTTGTTACTAGAGGTTCATATGTTATTATGATGTCAAGTAACAGATCAGGATATTGTGCTTATTTGCGCACGAGTTTATATCTGTTCAGGAATTCATCTGCAGGAATTTATATGAAAAATATTTGTTTAACCACGATTAATCTTGCAGAAGTGGAAGTTCCTTTATAGTGATGGTAAAAGAGCCGTTTTGGTCGAAATATAGATTCCACCAGGTCGGGTCGGCCAGGTCGAAATATAGATTTTGGTCGAAATATAGATTCCACCCAGCTTCAATTGTTTTCTGGAATAAATTCTAAAAATTAGGTCTAGTTTCAATTCCTGTTCATGATTTAAGTTCAAAGTTAATTTTGAAGAATTCAAATCTTACTTACTCACTTACTCATCAGTCGCTACAACCGCTTCGCGGTCTTAGCGTACTGCAACAAACTTCGAAACGAATCTAACTGCTAATCTATCATTTTTCTACCTCCGCTTGGGCCTGCCACGCCTCCTCTGTCCATGTGGATAGAGCATTGGTTTAAGGGCTGGATCGTTCGGGTCCATGCGTGTAACATGGCCGGTCCACTGGAACTGGGCGAGCTTAATCCGCTGCACAACAGTAAGGTCGTTGTACTGCTCGTACAGCTCGTCGTTGTATCGACTCCTCCATTGTCCCTCCTCATGTATGGGGCCAACAGTTCTCCCAAGCATCTTTCTTTCGAACGCGGCTAAGAGGGTTTCGTCGGATTTGAACAGAGTTCGAATTCAGGTTTAATTCAGATTCAATTTCATCGGTAAAGTTTTTTTTTTTAAATAAAATAAATGAGAAAGGATCTAAGAATTAGAATCGGAAAGAGGAAGAAGCTAGCTCCGATTCAAACCAACCACAACAAGCTATTATAGCTATTAGCTATTATATTTATTTTTAGAACCTCTTAAAACTATCACTAATTTGCAAGAAATGAGATCTTCATTCCTCAATGTCAAACATTCGTCAAACCTCGACTCTTTGTACTCAGATAATTTAGGGATTTTGAAAGAAAAACACGAAACAGCAGGACATCCACAACACTACACCCATCACGCATTGGTAAACATTATTATGCTTACAGTATCTTGTGCTACCGAAGCAATACGGCCTGCAAAATAAAAAAAATCTTGTGTTACCGTACACCCATCGGCACAGTCCCCGACCTAGACCAAACTCCAACCGCCAACGCCTGGTGGCGCCTTCCTTCGCAACCAAACCAACCCAAATAAGCCAGATTGAGGTGTTGCTGCTGCTGCTGTTTCCTCTGCCAGAGTTCCCATGTCGACCGCCTAAACAGTTTCCGATTACAGGTTTTTTTTCTTCCGAAAACGACTCGAAAATAGGCGCATCACCACGGTGGTGGTATAGTATCATCACCTGCAGTCATCGACCCTGACGGGCGCACAGCATGAACTTATCTTACCATACCTTGTCAAGACGAACTTAAATTGGTAAATCTCTTTTTCTTTGACTGTTGGGATGTCTATTTGTCTCCGTTTGGTTTCAGCTCAAGCAACACATTCTAATGATGTGTATTAGATGACAGCTCACGAATAGGGAGTGTCCAAAATTATTTTTAGCTCCGTGCTTGTAAGAAAAGCAATTTTAAGGCTCATTATTTGGGATTAGTTTCCGGTATGGAAGCTACACATCCATTTCCAGATGTCTAGCCGTTCAATTGGATAGTGCAGCTTCGTTGCCTTTGAGAGTTACCGAAATAAGAGAGGGCGAACGAGCCTTAAAAATAGAGGAAAATTGTGTTGCAATTACACGCCAGCAAGCAGCTCTATCCTTCACCTTTTGTCAAGCGAAGTGGTCACGTTGCTATCCTCCTCGGCCAAACCCCTTTCCGATCGAAAGGAACCCCACACGATAAAACGGGGAAACGTTTTCCGGCATGACGACGAGCACACCCGTTAGGGTCCTGGGCCGGGCTGGCCACATTGTAGGGATGATGATCCAGCACACGGTGCTTAAAATTAGCTGCTGTCTCCGGTCGTACCGTTACACCATCCTCAGGACGTGAAGCGAGTCTCCCGAAGCAGTAGGAGGCACTTTTCCATCTTCCAACGGCTTTTCTTATTACTTATGCCTTCTTGCCAGTCGTTTTTTTTGCTGTTGTTGTTTGCATTCATGCTCCGTCACATGTTCGCGCAGATGCTCATGCCGGGCAGGGGCATGTAAGTCACGCATTATAGGCCGAGGTGCGTTACCAACGGCAACCGTTCCTCACCCCCAGCCGGAACTCCTGTTGCCGTGCTGCACGTTTGGAGCCCTTTGGAGTCTGCCTTAAGACGACCTGTGTCGATATGTGTCCAGTGCACGGGGCTTTACCGCACACCGATGGAATGGATTGTGTAACGCGGTAAGTTACGCGTACGAGTGTGCGCTGGTGTATCAAGTTACTTCGCGCTCGCAAAAGTCCGATCGAGACACCGGGACCGATCACGCAACTCTGGTGGAGTGTTATTGATGGTACTAATAATATACGCATCGGGCAATACAATACAGCTCCCGTACATTGCAACCCGTTCGAGTGTCGCCGCTCGGAAAGATCCTTTCAGCCGGTCTGGGAGACTCCCTTTGGTAGTCGCCTTCCGGGCACGAGGCACCACCGTGAAACCGCGTGTTGTGCCACGAACCGCTTTGCATCACACCCAATCATCGCCGGAAACGTGGTCAATGGAAGAAAACCGTACCCGGCCGGTTCGTTGTGGGCGTTGTCATTGAAAACAAGACACTACTGGAACACACTTCCCCTGGACGGGACAAGATCTTCATTTCTCTTTTCGTCTCTCAACCGCTTGGTCGAATGGGGAAGACTAGGTCTGTTTTTGTTTTGCGTGAATTTCTCTATTTTGCGTTGGACAAGCATCCAACCCGCACTGAGCAAGTGTGGGGGAGGGGGAGGCGTGTGGAGTAAGCTACACTAGCAGCATTCACATCCTTACAAAGTTGTTGTTTTAAGATTGTTTATCCTGCGAGAGGGTGAAGCAACACAGTAACGAAAAGAGAGAGAGAGAGAGAGAGAAAGAAAAGAGAAAAACAACACACTGAAAGCTGCCCGAAAATATAAACATATCAGTCAATTTGATGCGCCGAGCAGAAGCTAAAAATAGTACCCAATCAGTCGCCCTTACCCAAGGAGCTCAAGGTTTTTTTCCGTGGCATCGTCGTCAGTGCGTGACAGCAGGCAACAGGAGAAGGGAACACCCGCATCGAATTGGGGGAAAATAATAACACCATTACGGAGTTTGGCGTTTGCATGCCCTGGGGCACAGCTTCCTTGAGGAAATGTAAAGCAAATGCTGACAAGGGACTCCTACCTATGTGACTTCTCTGTCTCAATCTCTGTTTGTACGCTTGGGGCATGGTAATCGGCTTGGTAATGGAATTATAATATTTGATGCAAAAAAGGGCCCACAAAGGGGCAGGGGTGAAAATGAGAGGTCTTTTCTCTTCATTTCACATGCATCGCAGGGATATTCCACCTCTTAGTGGAACCGAGCTGGCGGACAACCAAAAACAAAAAAGAACACTTCATACATTATGCACTGCGAGTGCGAGTGCGTTGACAATATTTGGTTTCTTTCCTCATATATTTCATCGAAAAAGACTCTTTATCTCACGCCATTCATCAAGCACAATAAAAGCAGCAACACTACGCAACCGATTCGTCAGCGCTGTGTGGAACTTTCTGCAGACTCCGAGAAAGGGCAAACAGAGACTCCTCCGCCCCCACCCCCGTTGATAGCATTTGGTTTCGCAAAAGTTTTCGTGGCCGATGCGAAAGGTCGCAACCATCGCCAGCAGCTGCAGGTCGGCCACCACCTAATGGCAAAATTATATTCATCCAAGCACTTAAAATTAGTGGCTGATCGGTTCGGATAGCTGGAGCGCGTTAAATGAGGCACCGGTAGACTGTTAAAGTGTGTACCCTTGATGGTCTCGCAACAGACAGGGTGCGATCGGCACCCGGAAGCAGTTGGGGGTGGGGTAAGGGTTGCAAGTGGGTTAGGGGGAAGAAGGTATTGAGGATGTTTTTACCGATATGATTTATTGATGAAGAGCAGCTTAATCTCGACGTCGCTAAAGTGCTTGCTAAAAATAAAAGCTACACTGATTCGATTTCACTTTACAGTGTTAGGTTGACGCGAAAGTTATTGCCGTTTTGAAGGGATTAGGTTTTATGTTCCTAAAATGGTTTGACTCAATTATTCTGCGGAGGAGGTTAAATGCATCTCACTTAAAAGAATCTTTTAAATTAAAAATTGAGGAAAAATACTAAGTCCGCTGAGAGCAGGTTGATACCTTAGCCAGTGCCAGAATCGATCAAGACTCAAGTCTCAAGAACCTTCACGTTTGTTTATTTATGGATGGTTGTTGGTATCAAAATTTGTTTCAATAAATATGTCAGTACCACCATAATATTTCTTGTAAAAATATGAAGAAGAATTATGCAAAAAAAAAATACAGTTTCAAAACAAATTAATCGGATAATAGAGCACATGTTGTACAGAATCTTGTTTGTTAGCCGATGTTGTATAACCGATAAATTAAGATTGAAATCGATCTTCTATAACACGTTTTGCCATAGTATATTGTATTTTTCTTAGCATTGTCACAAAAAAATATAAACGTAAGACTACTATTTAAAAAACAACTTTGTAAACCACTCAAATAAACTCTACTCCATCAATCAAGAGTTGACAAAGTTTTGTTCTATAGCATAATATTTAATTTGAGAGATATTTTTGTCTGGAATGTGTTTTTCGAGAGCCAATCAATTTATAAAAAAAAAATTATTCATAATTTAGCAACGATTTCGGCAATGGTGGATTCCTTTGTATCTGCACTTCAATACTAATGGAAATTATAAAAAAAAATCAAAATATCTTAAAATTTTTAGTTTAGTTTTTAGTTAGTTCCAAGTTTTTTTTTGTCAAAGTTTAACAATCATTTTTTGTGATTTGCTAGTGTAAGCCTATATGGGATAAAGATGGTAAGGCTTATATACGCATTATCGCTTCCAAGCCCACAACAATAATGCAACGACACTTTTGCTTGCACCCAAAGAAAGAACACATCCTTCCTCTACAGAATGGTTCAATGGAGCGATTCTCACATAAAGTGTCCCTCTTTGTAAGGTACGAAGCTCGATCATCCCACTGCCTCTGACATCCTTTACTCATCACATCGCAACAGGTGTGCGACACTCCGGTGGGTCCACCCAGAGTCGGTCGGCAAAGCCACTCGGCCGACGGAGTACGTCCTGTCTGTCTTGCTTATTTAATTACCCACGCAATCAGCATCCTTCTCTCTCTCTCTCTCTCTGGCACACTGCAAAGGGTTCTAAGGATGCGCTCCGTGAAACATATTTTCATTCTCAAACACAATCACTCTGTGGAGCAGCCCTTACACTATTTTAAACACCGCTTCTGCATCCCTTTTCCCTGGCCACACTCACCCTCCTGGGAGCATCCTGGTGCGGTTGGCGGTGGGTTTTTATTTTTGACTTTCCTGCTTTCTCCCTGTCAGTGACAAGGGTTCGCTCGTTCGCCTATGCAAAGATTGAATTCTTTGTCGTTTCTGTTTTTTCTTCATCGCTGTGTCCCTCGGTACCGTAAATTCTAACCCGTTACCGGTGACCCATACCACCCTGGCCCCATCTTCTCGCCACGCCAACCGGCATGGATGGAAAATGTTTACCTTCTCCGCAAGCTCTAAAGAAATTGGCTAAAGGGGTAAAAGGGGCCGTTACGCGGGTGGGTCATATTTTTGGATGAAAATATTGAAAATTTGGTTCGTCTATTTATAGCAAACGGTTTGAAATTTCAACATGAGCAACGCGCCCGTTTGCTCCCCATTTTTCCCGCGCAAGCAGTTTCCGTCCCGACGCAAAGCACATCATGACGGATGAATGAAACGTACCAGAATGACAAGATTTTATTCTTTGCCGGAATTTGCTTTTCTTTCCCCCCCCCCCCATTTTGCTTTCTTTTGCCTTTTCTTTCCTTCTGTTTCATATTTTTCCTTCGTTTCGTGTAACTTTCATTTCTTGTCCGATAAGCTATCGACCGGATATTAGTAAACCACGACGTTGGAGAATCGATACCAGCGGGCGAGACAGTTTCGGTTATCGATTTCATTTCCAACGCTCGCAATTAGGTTTTGATTTAGTGGAAAAAATGTTTCCACCTTTTCCCTCCTTTGAGAAGCATCTTCAGCATTGCTTCAATCGAAAGCTTTTGCGTAAAAGTGCCCCTCCAGTTGATGGGAGTTTTTTTTCTTCTTCCTTCCATCTTCCCCCCATCTAATGCGATTCGTCAACGTTCATTTACGTCGTCATTTGCATGTTTTGTGCCATTTTTTGTTTGTGTTGTTCTCGCCACTACTACGCTGTACTTTGCGCTCGTGCCGCTCCGCAGGAAGCGTCGTCATCAATGTTTTTTTTCCGCTCGCAGGATGATGGTGGTATGATGGTTTCGTTTTTCTTTTCTTCCTATGTGCCCACAAAAACCCACGATAAAACTTTTGGCCGGACAACTCACACACAACGGGATGACGACAAACATCCACCGCTCATCTCTTATCGCTTCTCAAGTACCATGTCCTTGGCGTACGGCGCTAGATAGGTAAATTTGTGTTTTGTCACTGTAATTGTTTGCTGGTAGTGCACTTCTTCTCTTTGCTTTTTCTCATCCCATTTCCTAACCACTTGTGTTTCGTCTTTCGCCTCTACTTAATTTGGTAACCTTTGCAAGCTAACCTTGGCATTGTGGGGGCCGAGGTTTTGCGTCGTCATATCGAGTCCGATTTGCGTCACCGACAACCGTTTAATCCTCGGTGCTTTTCCACTTTCCGGCAGGATAATGCAGGAATAAACATCTTATCTGATCCGCTAGATCGTCCGAACCGATCGTCCGGCGCGAGGTTAAAAGGCCATACGTAAAGGAAACTTTGCTGAAGAATCGCCATTATCCTATTGCGTCGTCGGGGCTGATTCGTCAGGGTCACTTCAACAATTCGTTAGAAACCGTAACAAAATTAAGCCTATTTTTGTTTACCCAGCATGGCAGGTGAGGAAAAGGAATGGGATGAAAGTTATTTAATAACTCATCGCTCTGCTTGTGTGGGGCGCAATTTTTGTAGCTTTATTCAATTACATTCAAATTTAGTTGAATAAATACGTTGGATAAACTGCGTAACCAAATGAAGTGGATTAATTGACGAATGGGGTGCTTCAGCTAACTTTGTTTTGCACTTTACAATTAGTTCTTTGTCTGTTGATTGGTAAGGCCACGAGAGGACACTTCTTCGCAGACTGAGCTGTGCTTCAACGTACCAAGAATCACAGCTTTACGGAAGACCTCATTTCATATTGTAATTGATGTTGCCAAGTAATGATATGAACTAATGAAAGGAAATACATGGAAGCCTGGATGGTGAGGGAGAACTGCGGGCATGATGGAGGAACAACATTCAACACAGACTATTTTTCCTTACATTTCAAGTTTTCATTTTTACACTAAACTGACATTATAACAAATCGTCACCTCCATAATAATTTGCAGTTTTTATCAAGCCTAAGTGGAAATATAACTCTACTCGCTCTGTGTATAAGTGTAATCAGAGCAAATCATAGTACATCTTTTTTTTTTCTTCTAATCACTATACCACGTCCCTCTGTGGCCCTTTGGGCGCAGTGTGTGGCTCAGTTGATGCTTCTTACGGACGGGAGGCTTGGTCCATTCGCGATTAGAAACCAAAACAAGCAATTTGCTGGGACTTGTATTAAAGGCGACTGTGCAAAGCGATCGTCCATAAGTATTGAAAGTCTAGATTAACCCTCGCCCCATTTTCGTGGCGCCTAAAAGTATGCAACCCCCGTTTTCGTTGCTGTATATGCTAAATCCTAAATGGAATGAGTTTCGTAAGTTCTATGTTTTTTTTTTCAAAATGTATTTTTAAATTGACTGTTTTAATATTGCGAAAAAAATAGTTAACATTTTTTTAAATATTTATGAGAGATATGTTGACTTTAGTCGTTGATTTTAAACCGATCAGTTACAAAATGTTCAAACCTCTAAGTAGTTGCGCCCAACGTTATGCCATCCGCAGTACATATGGCTTGTATTGCTATCGTAATGTTGCTTAATAGCAAGCATGTTATGAATAGCTAAATTTAGGATGATAAGGAGCTTTGACGCGAAACAAAATAAACCTTTTCCAGTGCAAGGCCTCCGCTAAGCAGATGATTATACTTATCAGCTTAGAATTGTTACAGGACGGCCGAAAACCGGGGTTGGCAATTTCGAATGCATGTACCGGGTCGACCCCCAACAGAAAACTTTACATTTAGTGCTCAAACAAAATCAAATAAAAGAAAACGTTCAAAAATAAGGCTTTCATTTCGGATGCTCTATTTCGGTTCGCACAACACAAAAAAATTGTTTTTAATAAGTAGAATTTTTATTTTTAAAATATTTATTTACAAAAAATGTGGACAAACGCCCCTTTCATGCCCTTGATATATATACATCTTCCACTCCTGGCGCTGCTTAACGTGAGCCGCTGGAGGCAAATATTCGATTTGATCTCTCGCTTCTTACTAGTCCGATAATTCTACGAAGCTTAGCATTTTAAAACGATAGTTATTTTTAATGATTACTTCAGCAAACCACTACGTATCTCGCTTGCCCTACCGCGCAGCATTTTTTTGTGGCGTCTTTACGCACGGCTACGCCTGGCGTGGTTTAGTCGAACGCAAGTAGAAGCTACGATCGTGTATCATAAGAGGATCATCCTGCTCCACGGGTTTGGCAGAGCTCCGACCGCTCCGGACCCGATCGCATAGAATAATTGCACTTTTTTTAATCGCGAAGTAGTAGTTTAGTAAGGTCGGCAAGGTAGGTGTCCCGTGTCTAAGTATGATTCAAGCCTAGGCAGTTTGTTTTGTTTTTGTTTTTTTTCGCTAGTTTAAATGGAACGCTGAAAGGCTTTGATTCTTGCTCTTGTTTTCTACTGGCGCTACTACACGTCTACCACTATTACCACGCTGCGAAGGTACGTCTCTGGGCACATCGCACGGCACCTTCGCGGCCACTTCTGCTTGCCTTTCTGCATGCGCTCGTGAAGAAAACACTACCCCTATCGTCTACTAATTTAGCAAGAAAAGATGTATCTGTGATCCCAATAGTTGCGAATTGTTGGCGAGCAACGGGTTTGTTCCACGGCCCTTGTTCTCTTCGTGTGCTTTTGCTCAGTTCTGTTTTTGGCTGGTTTGGCTTACGTACACGAAACGGTCATGATATGGTGTTTCTGCGGGCGATCGCTACCCTTTCCCTTCTTCCTCTCTCTCTCTCACTCCCTCTTTAACGTCCGTAGTAGCTGCAGCAGATAGACGATCGGGGCACTCGCTGCGTCGGCAAACCGGATATGCCTCGCAGATAGGTGTAGGAGACGGGGCGTCGCAGGATCTTCTTTGGCGGTGGTTTGCTCGACTCTTTGCCTAACCGCTCCCCTCCACTGCCACCAACACCACCACCACCACCACCACCACCACCCCCTCGGACACCACCGCTGCTCGTGCTGAACAGCGAGCACTTGGACTCGGCCCGCGACTCCCGGCCCTTCAGATGCAGCAGATTGTTCACCGAGCTGTTGCTGCAGGACAGCGAGCGCGACCGGATCGGCGCATTGATGGCCAAGCTTTCCAGCAGCCGCAGCACGGACGAGCGGCGCGATTTGCGCCGATTCTCCTTCGTCCCTTCTGCGCCGCCTCCCTCGCCCGCAACCTCTTCAGCCGCGCCGTCCGTCCGCTTGCCCGGCGACGCGCCGCCAACGCCCGAATCGCTGGACGCACTCGAGAGCGGCAGATTGGAGAGCTGCAGCTGTAGCGTGTTGCGGCCCGGCCGCTTGCTGCCCGCCCGCCGATGGTCGCTGATCGAGGAGCAGGAACCGGCCGACGAGCTGCGCGAATCGCACTCCTCCTCCCCGTCCTCCTCCTCCTCTTCGTCGTCTTCCTCGTTCTGCCGGATGCCGAGCCGATCCAGCTCGGCGTCCTGCGACGACTTGAGGCTGATCTTGCGGTACACGCTGCGAAAGAAGGCGAACGACTTCTCCTTGCCGGGCGACACGGACGCCGACATGGGCGAGACACTGCGCGTGGACGGCGTCGGGATGTCGATGTAGAAGCCATCCATCGGCTCGGGCGTGCCGCTTTCCGCGTGCCGTCTGTGCCGCCCCGTACCACTGCTGCCCGTGTCCAGCTTGTCGAGCGTCATCATCATTGCCCCCCTTTCTTCGCACCACACGCACTCTGCACGAAAATGTCTCTAACTCTACGGTGTCACCGCTTCGCAAGGCGCAAAATTGTCTCTTCACTACACAATTCCACTGCGTACGGGGTTGTTTCACTGTACGATTTTCACCCGTCCTCTCAGGTGCAGTATATCCCTTCAGCTTCGATTGCAGTTTGTTGTTTCGCTTTTCGTACACTTGTACGCTCTGTTTTTGCTCCGCACAAGACTCAGCGCACTGCTTGGTTTGGTGGACCGACGACGGATGAAAAGCTTACCGCAGCCCGGTCGCCTTTTATAGAGTTTTCCCGCACCGACCGACTGTGCCCGAAACGGCACGAAAAGGGCTCTCAGCAGCCGAAGGATGCACGATGCTTGCGTTCCTCGCTGGTCGGATGCTGCACCGCCGCTGCTCCCAAGTGAGAGTGAAAGCGTACGGCTTCTCGGCACACACAACTATCTCCCCCATCTGTGGGTGGGTTGGTGGGTGGGTGGCTGATCACGCGGTTGTTGCCATTGGAGTTGAGCTTTACCGCTGCGCTTCCTCCGAGCGACTACGGCTTCACACAACAAGGTGCAAAGAAGGGGGAGGCCGAGCCTTAACTCAGAGAAGCGGTTCCGGTCGCTGTAAATGAAACGATCTGCTGCAATTGCAGTTCGACATTTTCCGTTTTTTTGTTTTTGTTGCAACGAATAAACGCGACACGAAACTAGTTAACCTATTTACACAACCTAGAGTCGCTTCCCGTCGCTTTGCAAGCGGTTGACGTGCAGAGGATTACAGAAAGCAACGCTCCCAAGGAAGGCTTAAGATAATCACGCGCCGGTGGCATGAGTCCTGTCTCGGTGGTGCGCAAATTCCCCGAACCGTTGCACATGATGATCCGGTGGAAGGGAATCATTATGCCAATCGTTGCCTTGCCGTAGGCAGATTCTAATTTCAATTTAGGCCGTGTACGGCAGCATCTTGCAACGGTAAGAAGCGTCACGTTGCGTCATTGCATGAGTGCGTTTTGACCTGATTTTTTCTTAAATTTGAGTAAAACTTAACAAACTATTAAAAGCGTGCCTGCTGTAAGCATGGGGCTAGGAAAGTAGGTTCACTGTTGCCACGGTGTATGATTATTTTCGATGCCGCTGTTCTACTTACACCACAATTATACCCGCCAAAGATAGAAGCAGGCAAAAGTATGTCACTAGTGCTTTCCCAAAACTATTTTGTTGATCCACTTTCGCGACAATAATAACAAGGCGATTAAAGCGCAGAAAATATGGTTTGCCTGATTGCAGCCAGGTTTACTTAAATCCTTGTTAAATTTTTACAACTGGTTTTTTTTCCAGAATTTTACCCTTTCGGTAAAAGGATTCGTTACTTTCCTTTTTACGACTATTTTGTGTTGCTGATTTTGTGTAGATCATAATATTCTATTAGTCCCTCGTTTTGCTTACAACACAAGCTGTGCCAATCAAGGACATTATCATGTTGCTTTATTGTTGGGATCAAGCATTTTTTGCAGCACAGCAAACTTCAGGATTTGAATAATTTAACTTAGGAGTTGGAACAATTGTTACAATTTCTGTATAAACAATAGTTTAGCATCATCAAACTTCGGTGGCAGAAACAACCCCTGTGGGGTCAAGGCCTAACCAGAGCACTAGAGTTCCCATCCATAGCAAGATTGTTATTCCTGCGGCGTACGGGAGGATGTGATTTAGTGTGCCCACAGCAGGATAGTCAATGCTGCGAATGGGGGGCGGCATCGGTCCGAACGGGATTCGATGCAACGCCAGGCCTGATCGTATGAAACAAGGCCTACGCCACTACCCATGATACCACCGA
>KB671799.1:11478-78866 GCA_000349105.1 Anopheles epiroticus | reverse complement strand
AACACGAAGGTAAATTAAATTCTAATGAAATCCATACGCTCCACGTGCCGCAACCGTGTGTTGGTGTGTTTCTAGTGAAGCAGCGATCAACACAGACATACACACACGCAGTAAACTCACACACACACACACACACACACATTTGAGTCGAAACCTTGATTGAAGGGCAATGTGTACTTAGCCCTTCTCGTGCTAAAGCTAGTAAATTGCTGTCAAAATAATATTAGCATTTGTCTGTGAATAACAAAAAAATACAACCTTTGTTCCCCTCACATGGCCGCTTGAATTTGCGCAATGCCTGTTGCGCAATGTGGACAATCCCTTTTTGTTAGTAAGATGAAGATGTTTCAAGGAGAACACGTCAGGCAATGACAGGTTTTGTCTAAAAGTGCTCTTTTCTTATAAAGGCATAGGGAAATACTGAGGTGTTTATTAAGGATGTAATTTGGTTTTCTTTATTGACTACGCAATAGACCAAAACATTAGTATAATCGTTGTATTTAAATCTTGTCAATGTGTGTCGACGTAATATCCAGCTATGATTATACCAATCAATTTCAGACCAGTAAGTCCATAAGTAGCCTAAGATGCGTTCTATATGAGCTACGTTTGTTAGAAGAGAATTAGAAGAAGAAAATTAGAAGAGAAATATTAGAAATGATGAACAGTGATTATATTGTTATGTATGCTCTATATCTCTTACATGTTCTACACAATATTAAGCAGGACATACAGAGAGAATAAATTTAACAAATTCATTACCATTCCAGATAATTAATGGCAGGAAGAAGGAAAATGCACACGCTGCCAATAGTTCAATCAGACCGGAAGGTTAAAGAGAGTGCATCAATGTAGTGCCGGAAGTACTCACACGTTTTTGTTGATGTACGCAAAACTTGATACTGCTGCTTCGATAAGATATCACAGAAGGTAGCGTAACCGTTCAATACATTATTCAGCACCATACCCTTGAAATGGTACCACACAAGGAAGCATGGAGAGGCATGGATCGTACGTAATGTTAATTATTTAACTTACAGCACTGAGTTTTGGAATGAGCTTGCATGCATTAAATAGGGGTGGACCTTTGCTGAACTTTTGGTATGTTTTCCCTTACAATGTGTAAAGTAAATATCTTGTATGCGATGATATAATTGAGCCAAGCTATTGCCCATATTAGTTCTGTACACGATGGATACATGGTTTTGTGATCAACCCACCATTTACAGTGTCAAAAAAGAATGACATGGTCATTTTCCTCTCTTTCCTGTCCTCCGCGCACGTTACTGAAGAGTCTCTCCATTTGATTGCACGTGAAGCGAGTGCCATTGAAACAGTAATTGCAATCGGATCCATAATAGGCGTTTGCAGCATGCAGGTTAGACCACTTGCGTCTTCCACCTCCGCTGCCTTTGCTTGAGCGTACCCGTCGAATGACCACTGAGGGACAAAGCAGACCACAACACTGGAGGACAGGACACAAAGACGCAACAGAAAAGGGAAAATGTTGAATCACGCGGATATGGTGTACAGGTAACCGCTGCGTAGTACTCAAGAATGTAGACGTTACTGTCAAACAGTTTTGGAAATTAAACCAAACCATTACCACAGCAAGAAAAAAGACTGCAAAATTGAAGGTTAAGGTGACCGAAATCAAATGACCGAAATTGCAATCCAATCGGAGTGCACACTGAGAAGCGCTCGTCTGTGGTACTGCTACTAGCCAATCTCTCCTATACACACTCAACACGTGCATACAAGTGCATCATATAATTGAACCCTCCACGCGGTTATGTAAACGTACCTTCGCTCCGTATCACGAAGCGAGGCTTTTTTATGGGTAAGGTTTTACCGACATTCCAGAGGTATTCGATTTTCCAGAAAGCACACGACATACGCAATACACACCTGTAAAGAAAATGACAAAATAACACATTAGTTTTATAAAATTTGAGGAGGACAAATTTACATCAGTTCCAACAAGTTTGCAGCTCAAATAAAAAAAAAAATAACCCTAGTAGCAAGAAAACTGGATTTTGTTCAGGTTCAAGCTTTATTATCCTTTTCTTCGTCTACGTTTTCTTTTGTTTCCCCAGCTGGAAGACTGCACGGGGAGGAAGAACGTCATGCAGGCAAAGTTTGCAGACGGAGTAGGGACCTCGAAAAACAACGTCGATAACGGACAGGTTTTAACCCCCGCCTATGTCTAACGGCGATCGAGTAGAGGGCAAAAAAAACTACGCTTTAGTAAATACACCCAGAAAGAAACGAACTAGCCCAAAACGCACCAAAAAGCCAGTTAGAAAACTTCATCCAATATTCATAACACTTCCTCCTTCTGTGCAAAGTGTGTTGCCGCATTTGGCTGTGGGGCTAAGCAAACGCGACAACAAACAAAACACATGCTCCTCTAGTGTTGGGCTTGCTTCCCTCTGTCTCTCTTGCTCTGTGTCTAAGCTCCCCATCAGCCGCGATCAGCGTCATCGTCGCGATCATCAGCATGCGCTACACGATCTGCTCGTTGTTCACCTCTAAAAATATAAACACTCCGCGCTCGAGTTGTGTTTGTGTGTCCGTATGTATGTTAACTAAAGCATGACAGAGTCGTCCCTATTCTACATCCTAGAGGACATAAGTACAACAGAAAGCTGCACTGCACATTGAACCGATCTGGATAGCTATATCCACCTTCGATGGGCTTTGCGCAAAAAAAAGAACGGACAAAAGAAGCAATGACGTACCGACAGAATCAGGTTTTACCGCACAGAGCACTTCGACGTCGTCGAGTTCATTTTGGGCAAGGCGCAAGAACAAGAACCGTACAGCAGATTGATATATTCCCTAACGAGAGGGCTTACTGCACTACCCTTTTCACATTGCTGTGGAACGGTTACAGCTGGTCTACAGTGTGTTTCATAGAAATATGTGTAGAATGGTAAAATAGGACGAAGTTCTTCATCGTGCGATAGTGAAAGCAAATTTCATAAAATCGTTTTCATAACACAACCTTAAGCTTCATCGCTATAAACACCTGCACAGGTATGTATAAATTTTAAATTTTTATTATCTACGAATATAACGAAGTTTTAGATCTGCATTTTTGGGAATGTCTAGAATAACTTGATTTCGTTTAGGTTACAAAATCGGAATTCAACAGATAATTTAGGTATGCATTTTCTGGAAATGTTGGTATTTTTATGAATACCATAATCTGTCTAATTTTATGTTTATCCATGTTTTTTTTCATAATTAATCCACTATTATTTCTTTAGTTATACTAATTGACAATATAAAATAAAAAAATGCATTTTGAAACTGCATAATATAAAAAGCGTTTTATTTAATTTTTTCAAGTAGTTTATGTTACATATATTTAAGAGTTTAGAAATTTCGCCGAATGTGTGTCGGTAAACAGCAGCTAACATATTTTAAAGGCAAAAAAAATAAAACAAGATTCAATGTTGAAGAGAAGGCTCAGCTCGTTTATTATGCTCAGTTGTTGTTTATGCCCCCCAAAAAACCAGCCTCGTTCTGCCCTTGTACCAAACACCCCTTCCAACCCCCAATACCCTACCCCCCCATCCACAAGGGAGATATCGGTTTTGGCACTCTCGCCCGATATGCGGGATCATTTTCACACACACACACACACACCCATTCGCGCATTTGTGCCTATTTATTTCGTTTCGTTCTGTTTACATTCGGCCACATAAGAGCACAGCACGAGCTAAACCCCCGTAGAGCCCCTACGTTTGCTCGAACATACACACCGCGAAACTCCCGGCAGCTCCCCATCAACCCACAAACCCACGAGAGATCGCACAAATCGATCGTGTGGGTGTTTTGCAGCAGGGCTCTTGAGGAGGAGCACTGGTTGGGCGACCATGATGATATATGAGGTGCGGAAGAGATTGTGTTTGAAAGCATAACACAGGGTGTGGTGGCTGTGTATATGTGTGTGCACGTTTGGGGATGATCAAAGAGAGCGAGAGAAAGAGCATAAGGGTGGTATGGGTGTACAATTCACGTGAATTTGAAATCATTGCCAACCAGTGAGCGAACAACAACTGCTGTGCAAAGATTGTATTGCGTTGGGGGAAAACGGACGGTTCGGGCATCTCTAAAAGGAACAAAGCAAGAAAAGTGCGCAATATGGAGCATGAGCATTGTGACAGTCGATTAAATTCATCCGCATACGCGCGCATCGCTGTACAAACTGCGTAGCAGCACAGAGAGGAACTCTTCTATGGTAGAGAAACGAGCTAAAATGTTGCTCATTTGTTGTTGTTCCGAGCGCACATGTGTTTTCACTGCCCCTCCCCTTCCCCCTGCTGAATCACACCCTTTATCCAACATTCCCCCTACCACCCTTCCCCATCCCATCCCTTCACACCATTTCAATTGATTAACCGTACGCATACAGCTTTGGCACTTGGTTGGTTGGTTGGTTGGTTGGTTGGTTGGTTGGTTGGTTGGTTGGTAGGCCCTATATGTTGCGGTCAGCAGCAGGTGGTGAAGAGCGGTGGTATACATACACACACACAGCACGCAACGGCATCAACCCCTAGAGGAGTGTGTGTGTGTATTTGTGTGCTGGTGTGTCTCATCAAACAGGGGATGAAATGAGCGTTCGACAATGGAAAAACTGCACTGGTGTTGATGTTGAGCATGCCATGGTCACCTTGCGTGTGGATATATCGCGCAAGCTCACGCGCGGCAGCAAGGAGAGGGCCGTTTCTCTATATACAAAAATCAGCTGGTCGATTTTGAGCCGGTGTGCGTGCAAGGCAACGCGCGTTTTTCCTCTACTGCTGCTGCGCCTGAAACGCTCACTCATGAAACGCCTCCCTTCGGAGAGAGAACATGTTGTTTCATCCCCTATTTCGTGGTCTCTCACATCAAGGGTTCCTTTTTTTTTTTGTTTGTTACCTTACTCTACGCAACATAAAAAGCAATATTTTGTGACTAAAATTTCGAGTGACGATGTATTTTATTTCCCTGCTGAGCACGTTCTCCCCGTTCTGCACAAAGCTAAATGCTTTCACTGTGAGGGTATCAACACCAGCAGCAGCAGCAGCAGCAGCAGGCAGCAACAGCTATATTTCTCTGTTGGAATCCTGCCACAAGCTGGTGTTGGTGGTGTTTGTGGTGGTTTGGGCTGTGTACAGATGGGAACCATGATCTACCTTTTCCAACACATTTTAGGACGGGCTAAGCCAGCCAGCGAGCTACCACAAACACAACAAGGAAGCGAACGGGAAGCTACTAAAAACTCATACAGAAGGACAGGGATGTACACAAACGTGAACTGAGATACATATACTTCGTAAAAAAAAGCATCACTTTGAAAAAATCTTAAAATCATGACAGTTTAATAAAATAAATATAAATTAACAGAATAAAAACTTAAAAACGACCTTAAAGAACTGCAAAGAACGACGTAGAAATGAGCTAAAAAGCCTTACCTACACACACACACTCAGAACGGAAAACCTGATCTTTTCACACATAGTATAGAAGGTAGAGATAACGAGCGTTATGTATCGTCTCTTGCCCATATTTGCTCGATGGGCCCCTAATGCAAGTGTTTACGGTTCGTAACGTTTACGTTGGGAACAGAAAGCATGGATTTATAACCGTTTGATGCCGATATGCTGGAATCCATTTTTGAAGGATGAAATTTGAAGGATAAAATGTTGATAAACTACTCAATCTGTTTAATGGATACCACTAACTACCGCTCTTCTGTCCCAATAGTATTCCGTGCCTTCCTTCTTCGAGATGTTGATTTCCTTCTCTTAAATGGCTGTAACCATTGTTTTCCTCTACTATTCCTCCACATTACAGCAGCATATTGCCTTATTTCCTTTACTTTATTGCTACTGCTGCTGCTACAGAGCATAGCAACCGAATTTGCGTTAATACGCAATTCCATTTATCCTCCACCCCCATAGCCTACCCTTCCCATCCGTCTTCCGCCATTGCGTGCTTCTACCACCTGCTTTGTTGTCCCCGTTTGAAATGAGCTCTCCCATCTTTGACCGCTCGGTTCCCTACACAACTCTCTCTCTCTCTCTCTCACTCTTACTCTATTCTATCTGCGCGGAGAGGAGAACAAATCGTCCCGCGAGAGGTGAATCGTGAATCGTGCGAGATCCAACCGATGAAAACGAAAAGAAGGCAAAAAAAGCACGCACGCAGTGTCTGTGAATGACGACTGATTTCAATGTAGGCGGGATGCCTGGGACAAAATGGGGCATGGGGGTGAGTATTTTCCATTCATAATATTTTTCTGTTAAAACGTTTTTCACTGATGTTTTGTTTCTAATCTGTACCTGGGCAGTTTATTTTAAAATGGCAACAACTGTCATTTTAAAAACCAATTTATGTCTTAAAAATAAGAAACACAAATCAGCATCAGATGTCGCCGATACATTTTGTGCGATACATTTTATATTAGAAAAATATGTATTTTTATTTAGAAACACATGTGTCTACAAAGGAATTCTTGAATTACTCAATCTCCGTTTAAAATTAACTTGTGTAAAATTTATTTTAGAATTCCGCTAATACTACAGGTGACCGTTTTGCCCCGGGTACCCCTAGCACTAGGCACGCACACATGAACGTAGCGTTCAGCGAACGCACCTCCTCCGGAAGCTCCAAACTGCTTAGTGGAGCAAACGCTAAACGCATAACTACACACACTGTTTCCTTCCTTATTATTAGCTATCTACGCAATTGAAAGAAAAACCTACGCACTACTAAAACGTTCATGCGAAGAACGAAGAGCGCTACACTGTGAAGAAATGTCAGGACGCGGTTTCGCACACACCCCGATAAACCGACCCAACAGGCCGACCAAACCTGTCCACACCAACCCCCACCACTGCCGCCTGCTCCTTCTGTTGCCCATCAATCAGAACACAGCGAAACGGTATTATTTCTTCGTTTTTTGTTGTGCTTTTCATTTTTGTTTGTTGTAATGGGTTCACCACACTGCCAAGAAAACGAGCATGATGCCGTTTTCCTCTTTTCTTTCGGCGAAAGAGGTGAGAGACTGGTGACGCTTGTTTTGCGACGTAGAATATCAAAGAAAAAAACCCTGGCCTTTGCTAAGACGGAACCGAGTACGGAAGGATGCGCGATACTCCCTGGATGCGAAGTACGTAAAAAACAAACGCACACACACACACACACACACACACACGCACATAGCCAGGGGTAAAGGCACCCCGATATACGAAAGGCCAATGACATTCGGACGCTTGAAATGACACAGCACAGCAGCAAAGTGTCTAGAAGTATGAATGAAGGTTAATATAGGAAATATAATCAACAGTTGAAGTTTCTTAGCTGATGCAATAAAAATCATTGGCAAAGTTGTAAAGGGTATACATTATGACAAATTATTGCGTTGGTCAAGGACACACCTGGACCATATCGATCAAAAGACTAGGGTTTCAACTTAAGCAGTTACTAGTTCATAATAATTCTAATGATACTTTCATGCTTTTGTTTTTTTAGGATAGGTTCTATGGAGTTAGCAGACATTAGACTTCTTTTGTATGAGCTTTGATATTTTTACATTCAATGCATGCATTTACAGAGATCTGCAAACAAAGCTAGCATAGTCTGATGCTTTGGAAAGTCTTAAAAATGACAATAAAATATCAAACACATGAAAAAATATAGTTTCTTTACTTGTAATATTACTCATTTTCAGGATAGTCATTTTAAGAAATCCTTTTTTGTCCCTATTTTTTACCCATCTCTCTCTCTCTATCACATTCTATTCCTTCAAACCTCTGGACAGGCCCTTGTGTTAGCTGCTGTATTAGATATGGCATAATATCTCCCTATGCAGAGTGTCAGATACACACAATTGCTTATCATGGTTTCCGATTGCGCTTATCTTATCGCACTGACACACACCAAAAACGTGTATAACTGTGTGCGCTGTCATACATTTATGTGACACATCGACTTAGACTTTCAATAAATTGTTTGATTTATAAATTAGGGCACCAATAAATATGAAAGAAATGTGCAAGCAAAGACCTTGCCGTTTGGTGCAAACAATTGTCTATGGTTTGGAGCTTTTCACAAGGAAACTACGGCCGTCTTTCACACGACCAGACCTGCGGTAGTGCTCAGGGTAAGAGTCATTAGCTGATAAGAATGTCCGAAGGTGGCGGCGACGGCAGCAGCAGCAGCAGCAGCAGCAACCACTCACTGCAAAGTCCTCCATCGTTAACAGTGTGTAAATTGCGACTCCAACATGTCTGTCAGCTGTTGAGGCAAGAACACGTTCCCGTCGCTGTTGTTTCCCTTCCTTCGCAGGCCTCTTGACTGATAGGCAACTGCAAAGTCCGTCTCGGTTTCGGGCAAGTCAGTAATTTGATTAGCTATTTACTTTTCAAACGTAATTTTCCATCCACCGGTTGCAGGGGTACGTTTGCAGTACTTTTATTTTGGCTTATCAAACCTTTTTTTTCTAATACTTTCTACCTTCCTCACCCTCGCTGCAGGGTGGAACGCAATTTGGCCCGAGGTTCAACGAGACACCCCCGTGTCCGTCCAGACACCAAACGAGTGACCTCAAATTTTATGTTTTCCTTTCCCATCAATCGTATAGTATTGCGGGTGTCGCTAACGAGGGGTACGCGGAACGTGGTGCTGTGGTGGCCCTTGATAATGATGCGAAATCGTGAGGGAGCTACACTGTACCGTTGAATCCCTGTCGCACGTACCGCCGAGCAGAGTCTGTCTGATAAAGTGGTACACAATGTGAGCTACACGTTAAATAATAATTAAGCACAAGAAGTACACGCCTGCGCGCCTGCAAGCCCCCGAAGGCATTAATTTCCTATCAGTAGCCGACGCAACAAGCTTAAATGAGTTTGTACCTGTAGTGCTGCACCGCTCAGAGGGATGGTCTGCTTGGTCAGCAATAAAACAAGGACAGACTTTTTGCTTTCGCTCCAATCGGTCTAGTTTTGTTAAAAAATAATTATTTTATATTACAGGAATTTAAAAATCAGTAAAAATATGCAGCCTATAAGGCTTTTTTCAACTTCGCTCAATTATCATCATCAATACTTATGGACCCAACAGATAATATTAATTGTAATATGGAGTGCCATTTCTATTTATAAAAATGAGCTTATTGTCATACAGATTCATAGGCTGTCTTCGTTGAATTTTAGAAAGAACTTCTGTTGACCCCTGCTACTTTCTTCGCCTGGTGAAAACTTCTACACAAGCAGCTTCTTCCACTGCTCTAAATGATCAACCCATCGAAACGCAACCAACCCAGCTCCACCTTTGCAAAGGCTTATTATACACCGTTTTGTTGTTTATTTTTCTTTACTCAAACAATACCGACCAGCAGTCGGATTGCATAAGTAGCCAGCCAACCGGATTTCTCTTTTTTTCCCTTGCCTTACCCATTCGAAAGCCCATGACGTGCGTATGTGTGTGTGTGTATCTCATATTTTACCATACCTCCTCTTGTGCACAAATCAAACCAAACCAGCGCTTATTACTCTGGCTCGATTCAATCCCTTCCGCATCTCGGCGTGTGTGTTTGTTGAGCCTGTATGAACAATTGTTTCATTATGAGGCTGAAAATATGGTTACGCGCTCTTTCCTGCCCGGTGGGTGCAACAGAAAGGTAAACTTCCTTTCCCCCGTACGCTAGCGACGATTGCACGAAGCATATCTACGTGGCACCCAGTGGTAGGGTGGTGTGCTTAAATGTACATACCTCTACAATGTTCTTTGGTAGCACACGCCCTCCCACCCTCTTATCGGGGGTGGAGAGTACACGCTGATATGAACCGCACGATGGACCCTTTTTCCGACTAGCTTTCATCATGACCTTAATATACACACCGGTCGTAATGCGCGTCAACGAAAGCTGGTGTGAAATGGAATGGCTCATTTAAATGTGCCGTACCGTCAAGTGCACACGAAAGGAAAGACCTTAATTCCGGTTCGGACAAAGAAATTCCGGCATTAGCAGCACAGTGGTGGCAAGCGTGTACACTGTGCACTGCCGTCCCCATCCATAAGCGGGATTCGATATTTTGCGCATGTCCTCCCGATGACGACTCCTCCCTTTTTCCTGCCGACCTTCTTCGCTTTCGAGCGAGACACTTAAAGTCCTTGTTTTGCCTTTCGGAAGCGACTACGAAAACCCTTTCACCGTAACAAAGGAGACAGTTGGTGTCAGATAATCAGAGCAACTATCTAAAATTAAGTTGGTTTGAAATATTTCATAGAATGCAGCATATCTCTAAAACAAGCCACAAATTGACCGAGGCGTTCTATGCTTGCAGGGGTACACCCATAGCAGGATAATAAAATCTACATGTAAAGAAGCAGCCCCAAACAGATTCGAACCACATCTAGCCATGTAAAAGACTTTAAAATTGAAATTCACATCAATATTCATCGTTAAAAAACTTATTCACTACAAGAAAGGAAAACAAATGAAACACTTTAACGGCTAAAACACAAATCAAGAAAGCAAAATGTACTTTTCCAACCCCATTCAACCCGTGTCGTCTTTGTTGCAAGGCAATGTTGACCGAATGTGAATGTGAGGACCAGTTTCCTCCCGTCTGAGGGACTTAACAGCAGACGACTTAACCCACCGCAGCGGGCAGTACACAAGCGACAACAAAGACGCTACCAAACTTTCCCAACTCAATTTTGTGCAGACAAATGCATCAAAACCTGCTCTCGCCTCTCTCCACTGCTCCCTCCCTTCCTTGGTGCATATCTATTACCGACTGTGGCGGAGCGGTTCTCATTATCCTTGGCCTCGATTTATCTGAGGAAGTGTGTTCTTTTTTTTTTGTCTTTCTCTTTTTGTTGCAGTAATTTATGGTCACAAAGGGTGGAAAACAGGACTTATAAATTGCTTCCGCTTGGAAGTGCACACACAAACTTGAGTGTGAAAACGAGACACCACAGTCTGATGCTGCTACGTCTCTACGAGACGGTTTTTGTTATGAATTAGATCAAGTTGCATTTTTTTGAGGATTGTACATGACGTATTAGACGTAGAGTTGTTGTAAGTAATAACCGTTTTCCGACTAAATGTATTGCTTTCGCTCGCATTTCACAACTAGTGCTTTGTGCGAAAAAAATGTAGCATTGTTGAAACTCTCAAACTTTACAGATGATCAGGTGCTAATGAAAAATTGTTCTGATAAACAATGCTTGCATTCCAGCTATGCAATGGATTTGTTGTACATGTTTCTTTCTGATCTTTTCCCCCTTTTGTGTTACGCTCACCCAGCTTAACCACTCCTGCTGGAACCACCGTGCAACGGAACCACGTAGCACAGAAAAATGTACCAGACACTGAAAGAGGCAAAAAGCGAACCAACGAAAAAGTGAAAGAACCGAAATCAAACACGTCGACTGCATCACGTCGCACGCAGGACACGCGGACGAAGTTGTTTTTTTTTTCTTCAGCTAGCGAGATAAAGAAGACCCCGCGGTCTGCTTTATTTAACCGAATAAAACGAACCCGTTCGCCCAGTCCCATGCTCTACTGGAAGCACCACCATTGGGGTAGCAAACAAAGATAACACCGCACCGAAGCTGCAGCCATTGGAGGAAGGTATCAACAATCCATTCCCCAGTTTCCATCCTCTCGGGGGGGATGGGTTGTTGCATTTGTCCGTTGCTGCTTTAGCTTTGCACTCACTGTTTTCTCAACCCTGGTTCGTGTCGCACGTCTCGGGCAATCGCTTTGCTGCTTGGCTTTTCCACACCCGCACCAGACAGGTCCCCTTCGTACCCGCGTACACAAGGGTAATTTACTGCAGGTGAGAGATGAGCCATTAGCCACCGCTCATCCAGTACAGAGCAATGGGGGTTTACAGTCTGGATCGACATTGAGGACGAAACCACGTGGTTTTTCTCCACAAAATGGCAAACATTCAGGTTTGCATCCAACATCAGGGAACGGGCGTCGGTCCATGGATGGAAAACCAACGTGTGGGAGAGTTGCCGTGCCATGTGTTGTCCCATGGTACGTCATGGTTAGTGTGACATGATGCAACAGAGAGCGCACTTCACCTAAATGCGTTCAGGTTGGCACAGCCAGGTTTGTGCCTGCAGAGACAGTGTTATTGATCGTGCCCTGGTAGGTAACTTGAATCCAGCCGCCAGTCGCTCTGAACCGGGTGGTGGAAGTGGAGAAAGCAAAAAGGAACGCGGGGTAACTCTTTGTTGTCTGAGGAAATGGTCGGTCTCGACTGGAGTGCTTTATTTTTCAGAAACACACACCAACCTCCCTCCAGTTTCTCCTTGTTCTTTTGACATCGCTTTTGTCCTTCACCAGTGGTCAAATATTCTAATTCATTTTACAAAATATTCCAGTTTTAACCCGTAGCTTTCCAAACAGGACAAAAGCATTCGCTTATCGAGCATGCAATTTTAATGCCTTTCTCGACACCGCCAATACATGTAGAGTTTTTGCAAGCATTTCAATTGATGTAAATTGGGGATGAGAACATAACCGCACACGCACACACATACACAGAGGAGCAAACCAGTTCGTTGACCCGTTAGTAAAATGTTCGGTGCGCTTCCATCGTTCAACCGTCCATCATGTTGGACCGTACGCAACCAAACTCCATTGAAGCGTCATCGCCGTCGTCGTCGTCCACAAATCAATGAAAGGATGAGCCCGAACGGTGGCGTGTAGCGAATGTGATTGGGGAGTCGTGTAAATGTGGAGAATATAATATATATATCTCGCACAACACAAAGAGAAGGGACAGGCAGTCAACAAACGGGGCTCACTGGGCTCCAGAGCTCAAACGTCATGCTCCAGAACAAGCGTTTCTTTATCGCCCGCGGGCGGGTGATTGATTTTTCAAGTCGATTAAGATTTCATTATGAACCTCTCGGATGCACGTCACAGGAGAATGGTTTGTGCGTACATCCCCCCGCTTGAGAGTTGGGTTTTCTACAAGCTTCACGTAGTGACGCAATAAAAAACATTGCAAAATCACTTCAAATACGTCATTTGATCGAGTTTGTGCTCGTACCGCTGCATGATTGTACAACGCTCGACTAGTTTAATCGTTCCTTTCGAAAACCAAAACACAAAACGTTGTGCCGCTTAAAAGCAGCTTCTTCAAGCATGTTTAAACGTGTTGACTGATTTTTCATACGATTTTCAAAACGAAGAGCAAAACCTACCAATGCTTTTTGTTGGGGAACATTGAACATTATGGACAGGTGGGGCAATATGGGCACTCTTAATGATGGTCAAACCACAGGTTTAAAATGAATATTGAGGACCAAAATCCATTCAGTGAAATGTTTTAAGGACGCCATATTGAATCTATAAACGAAGATGCTATAACAATGAAAACGAAAAAAGAATTATAATTTGACATCGGAAGGATATAGTTTTTGCTGCCTTGAAAAAAATAATTATATAGTATTTTAAACAATAGTTTTAATTCAAAAGGAAATAGTTAAAACCCTATGACATTGCCTTATTGTTTCTACGAAAAACAGTAAGCAATTTGATCTATGGAAATATTTGTGTTTTTTTTCATCAACACCCATTTTGCCCCTTGCATACGGTTCTGCGCACTTTACCTCGCATCATAAAAGCTGGATATAAAACCAATGTTTTCATAGTTTTTGAGCATTTCATCATTGGAATTGTCGGATTTTTTTGTCATAGATTAACCATTAAAAATAAAAAAATGAGGAAAAACGTGCGTTTGGTTACAAATTCGACAAATTACTGCCTTAAAACCTCTAGATTGCTCATACTGCCCCATGCTCCCCTAATGTTTTGCTTCTGCGCTGCGCCAACCGTGCGTTCTGCCTCCTGCGGGGCCGTGAGTGCCCCCAAGAGTGCCACAGTTTGACAGTACGTTATTTTGTTTCGCGCAAGGGTGAGTGCCGTCGGCTGACAGCTGATTTTGTTGACAGTCCGCTTTTCGCTGCGTTCGTACCCTCTTGTTTTTCCACCCCTATATATGCTGCTAAACGGCCTATCCAAGGGCTGTTTCTGTTCAAACACACACACACGCGCATCAAGTAGCAAACATCTCACCAACACACACAAAATCCCTTGCGTCGTGTGCGTGCACTATCCATATTTAGCCATTCGATTGTGTGTGGATGATACTGTAAATTGGTCCACAGTTAAAGTTTAAATTTACATAAAAATATAGGAAAGAAGAAAATATGGAACCACTAAAGGGTTATAGGTGCAAACGCTCCATTCTTAAATAAGAGCGATTAAATGCAATTAAGTCGATAAGCAGATGGAAGATAAGCACGGTATACCTTTCGACTAGTATCCAAAATCCCCCTTACCTTGTTGAAGTGGATTCGAAGAAACTCGATAGCACGAAGATAATGTTATATAAACCCGTTTTTCAGACACGGAAAGTCTTCTTTCACCAGTTTAATCAGCATATTGTCTCAGGTTTGTGGGGGAGGAGGGGGATGGTCGTTGGCTTTCGTTTTTCTTTCTATCGCGACCGTGTTCGATCTGACGTTCACCGAACTTCTTCCACTACAGAGGCGTAGCACAAAAAAACAACAACAGGATGCACTGTTGTCCTTCCAGTCCGTGGCACAAGCTTCGTTCGCATGCACCTGGCAGATAGCACTGCACTAACACACACGGTTGGGAACTTTTCGCAAACCTGGCAGCGCAACAACTTCCGGGCTCACACGCAAAATGGTGGCGGTGTTGGTGTGATTGCAGACGGGGAGACGTTTTACGCTGATTTTCCTAGTCCCGTGAAACGGGAACCCTTTGCACAAAACAATTTTCGCTAGCGCACGAGAATAAAAGTCCAAAACAATTTAGCGAACGGTGTGCTTCAATTATGACCAGCTTATTGCGTTGCCGCTCCCGGCACAAGCACACACTGCTGCTGCTGCTGCTGCTGTCACGACAAGAAATGGAATTTCCTCGTCCAATAATCGGACTTGTGACCCCACGGACAGAGAGGTTGTGGTCGCCTGTACAGTGCACGGTGAAGTCAGAACGCAGTGTCGCAGAACTGCTCCCGACGATGGTCAACAATGAAATAAACGGCACGGGCACGAGAGAAAATCGCACACACTCTGCTTCGAAACCGATTGGAAAAACTTCTATCTGGTTTCTTTGCTCGCAGCCGTTTTCCTCTCCCTTCTACTTTTTCTTCTTCTTCTTCTTCGCTATCCGATAACGTTGCGTTAGTCGTGTCCGCGATGTGCTGCCTGTTTGCTGGTATATATGAATTTCCTTCGCTCACTTTTCCACACTCATTGCACGCACACGCTCACATTAAACTCAATACATCGGCCGTGCTGTTGCTTTCTCGCTCATGCTACCCGCGCACATACAGCTCCCCTTTTGCACCCTTACTATCTCGTTCACTCCTTCGATGCCTTTGTTTCTCTATTTGCGCACTCTATCTCGTCGCTCGCTGCTCTGTCTCTCTCGCGCCTACTCTCTTTCTCTCTCTCTCTCACACACACATACAATTTGTCCCGTATCAGGGTCAGTGAAAGAAAAATCTGACTTCACTTTTTTCAATGTGTCTTTTTTGGGCGATTTTTGAGCCACGGCTGACTCGATTTCAACACCGGAAGATCACTGTTTCGGCCGAGCTGGTTGCTATGTTCATGCTACCCAGTACCCCTTCACATTCGCGTTAATTTAGCACCACCACAAACCCTTCACCATTTGGCTCGCTGCAATGATTCCTCTCCTCGCTCTCGGTGTCAGTGTCACTTGCTAAAAACCGGAGTTTTGAGTTCAATGTATTGTTACCGTGCTTGTTCGATGATCGACGATTAGGGCACCAGATTAGCAAGCTGCAACGTCGCTTTGAATCACTCACATTCGAGACCCGTCTGTGCGGACGGAACTAATTTGACCGAAGAGCCTGGGGACCCCCTACACTACCGGGGAACACACGCACACACGTACGAACACTCCAGGGAGAAAGGCCAGCAATGCCAAGGGATTTTCTCGGTAATCCTTTCTTTCGTCCAAGCGGAACGAAACAGAAGCGACGGCACTACTGGATTGAGGACCGTTCCTACCTTTCACGCTACCTCCGATACCACACGCGTATGGAAAATGAGACGTGAAGGAAGAGTATCCCGTGAACACCCGGTGGTCGCGCGAGCGGTGGAAGAAACGATGGCTCCCTGTCGGTGCAAGTAGTGTAGTACTCGATCGCAAACGGCTCGAACGAGTTCAGGCACGCAGCATCCACGGTGGAGAACGAAAACTGAATGGCCAGACAGCGGACACGTTCCCAATGTTCCGAAAGCATTTTTTGCCTTTTACCTTTGCGCAAAGCGACGACTGTGCTAATTCCCATCGACATGATGCGAGAGAAAGAGATAGCGAGGCAGGCGGTATGCTTCACTCCTTCGATAGCAAACGTAGAGCTCACGTGCGTACACTGACAGCACTTGCAATACGTACACCCCTAGAGGTGGGTTTGTTTTTTATTTTTTTGATAATTTTTACAACCAGTTTCAATTGATAAAAAGCGTTGTTTAAATGGTGCTTAAATATTATAATACATTCCTTTACATTTTTCAAGCCAATTTCAATTTCCTTAATGCAGTTCGAAGCAAAAGAAAGCATTTTTAAATGTGTATTTTACTCATTTTGACATAGGGTGTGTTCAATACCATTATGGTGAACTGTATCCTCGCTGAGAAAGAAGGAGAAAGGCAAAAAGAAACTATTGTCCTTCCCTTTTCTTCGCATGCGTTTCGTGAGTGGAAAACAGATTTTTTTGAGTGTTCGACAGGCACGCACCCAAACAGCAAAGTGCTCGACTGCCAAAATATTTTTACAGCTCTCTGTCAAGCAGTTGATGAGCGTTTGTTATTGTTAAACAATTTGTTGTTAATTTAAATATGTAGTATCTTTAAGTATATTAATTGCTTCGTTGCGGCATCCAAAGAGAGAAAAATGTACAGGTAGATTTAATGTCCCTCCGAGCAGGACATTTTTAAAACCCCATTTACCGTTTCTCTCTACGGTTTCCGTGCGTACCTTTAATTCAGCAAAGCATTACTATCCGGGTGCAGGTTTATTTTGTTGTTGTTTGCAGTCCTCCAGTAGTAAACTTAGCGGACAACAGCAATAAAGCTGTAGTGTAGTGGTGGTTAAAATCAAACTAACGATAAATATCCTAGATTCTCCATCCTTTGCGTGATCAGATAGGATGTTGATCATTTCGTGTTAGCAACAACACCAAACTGAAATGAAACTGAAGATCCATTATGTGATGCGTTGCTATTTTGGTTCATTAATCATATCAGAAAAACATGGGCTTCTGACCGCCAATGAGAACATGTAATGAGGTAAATTAACCTTTTATCCTTTTCTTTTAAAAGTGGTGTCCTCAGTTCTGAGGCCGTCCACATGGACAGAGGAGGCGTGGTAGGCCCAAGCTGAAGTGGAAAGATGGTGTTGAGGCGTCCTTGATGACGGAGATAACGGATTTGCAGACGACGGCGCGAGACCGTGAGCGGATTCGGAGTTTGCTGCAGCTGACCAAGACCGCGAAGCGGTTGTAGCACCCGATAAGTAAGTAAGTAAGTAAGTGCTCAGTTCACTCTTTAGTTCCCGATCCTGCAAACTTCACTCATATTGCACGTTAATCAGCAGCACCACTATCACCGGATGCTCCACCTTCGTTTAATGAATTGATCAAAGACCAGTTTAATAAACAGCTGGAGACTCTACTAGTAGATATGCTGATGCCTCCTAGCCTCGAAGAAACTGGAAAAGCTATCCGTCGGTTAAAGAACAAAGCACACGGAACCGACGCAATCACAGCCGAACTGGTCGAAAACGGGGGTGCAATACTAGACAACGAAATTCATCAAATTGTGACTGAGGTATGGAATGGCGAATCGATACCTTGTGACTGGAACCTCGGCATACATCTATACTACCCATATGAAGGGATGTAAGTTGGACTGCAATAACTAAAAGAATGTTATATATTACTTGTAAAATTGTCTCTCTAATCCTTCAGGATCGACATGCCCCATTCCTCGAAACGGCTAATTTTTTAAATGAGTAGAATGTGTACATGATTCAATAAATTACAAACAATCATAATACATTTCAACCGAGATGATGAAAAAACACGAAACAGATTCAGCTAAAACAATATTGAACTTAATTTTCACTCAAATAAGTTAGCATAAAAGTAAACAACATTCACCATCAAGTGACCGTATTGTCAAATTCGCGAATGTCAAATTGTTCGGAATAGGCCAACCTGTATATTATACCTTCTTTGTGTCAAACATTATACCAGCCCAATCTGACAGACACGGTGACGAACCAAAGCAGCAGCAAAAACCTACATCAATTATTGTGACGTGGTTGAAAATTTCGTGCGAGAGGAAGCAGCGTTTCGTTTGTCCGGCACAAACTTGCATTAGAATTTGTCCGGAATCTACTCCCCGCACCCCTAATCCTGTGCAGCGACGGACGGTATTGTGAAGCGGCAAAGATAACACACACAGTCCAGCCCGGCCCCGGTTATCAGGATGAGCTCGTTTAAGCGAGATAACAAGGAGGAAGATGACGGTATGTGTTGTGTGTACCCCCCGTTTTCGGCAGGGTGACCGAATAATTCTTTGATCGCAGTGACCATCGACGATATTCAGTTGTTCGAAAGAGGAGGAACAGTAGTGTGTTGTTAAAATCAAAGCCAACATAGTAATTTCTTGCCTTCTATTTCCGATACAATGTGGCGCACCAAACGGGGCGGTCGTTCGCGGCGTCGCGATGCAGGTGGCAATCCGTGGCAAAACCTGGAAAAGACGTCTGTGCTGCAGGAGACGCGAATGTTCAACGAGACACCGGTGAACGCACGCAAATGTACACACATTCTGACGAAGATTCTGTACCTTCTCAATCAGGTGAGTTTGTCTAATGGCTGTTTACACATGTCACCGATTAAAAATCGCTCTCCACTTGAATAGGGCGAGGTGCTGGGCACCCGGGAGGCGACGGAGTGCTTTTTCGCTATGACGAAGCTTTTCCAATCGAAGGATGTCGTGATGCGTCGTATGGTGTACCTGGGCATAAAGGAACTCAGCCCGATTGCCGACGATGTGATCATTGTGACGAGCTCGCTGACCAAGGACATGACCGGTAAGGAGGATCTGTACCGTGCACCCGCCATCCGTGCACTATGCAGCATAACCGACAGTACGATGCTGCAAGCAGTCGAGCGCTACATGAAGCAGTGCATCGTCGACCGGAACGCGCCCGTATCGAGCGGTGCACTCGTTAGCTCGCTCCACCTGGCCAGCACCGCCGGGGAGGTGGTAAAACGCTGGGCAAATGAAGCACAGGAAGCACTGAACAGTGACAACATTATGGTACAGTACCACGGGCTCGGTCTGCTGTACCACATCCGCAAGGCGGACCGGCTTGCCGTGACAAAGCTGGTGAACAAGCTGACGCGTCAGCATCTGCGCAGCCCGTACGCCACTTGCTTCCTGATTCGCATTGCGTGCAAAATCATGGAGGAGGAAGACGCAAGCGGAAACGCCACGGAGGATTCGCCGCTGTTCAACTTTGTCGAGTGCTGTCTGCGCAACAAATCGGAGATGGTGGTGTACGAAGCGGCTCACGCCGTCGTCAATCTGAAGCGCACGAATCCGCGCGAACTGTCGACGGCGGTAAGCATTCTGCAGCTGTTCTGTGGCTCGTCGAAAGCGACGCTACGCTTTGCGGCCGTGCGCACGATGAACAAGGTGGCGATGCTACATCCGCCCGCCGTGAACGTGTGCAATCTCGATCTAGAGGGGTTGATTGCCGACTCGAACAGATCGGTGGCAACACTTGCCATAACCACCCTGCTAAAGACGGGTGCAGAAAGCTCGGTTGAGCGATTGATGAAGCAGATCGCCACTTTTGTGGCGGAAATTTCCGACGAGTTTAAGCTGGTGGTGGTGCAAGCGATCCGTTCGCTGTGCACCAAGTTTCCGCGCAAGCACGCCGTCACGATGAACTTCCTGAGCGGGATGTTGCGCGAGGAGGGCGGGCTGGAGTATAAAACTTCGATCGTCGACACGATCATACTGATCATTGAGGAGAATCCGGACGCGAAGGAAGCTGGTCTCGGGCATCTGTGCGAGTTTATAGAGGACTGTGAGCATACCTCGCTGGCAGTGCGCATTTTGCATCTGCTCGGCAAAGAGGGCCCCTACTCCAAGTGTCCATCGCGCTACATTCGCTTTATCTACAATCGGGTCATACTTGAAAATGCTACTGTGCGTGCGGCGGCCGTTGCCGCCATTGCCCAGTTCGGTGCGTGCTGTCCGGATCTGCTTCCGAACGTACTGGTGCTTCTGAACCGCTGCGAAATGGATTGTGACGATGAGGTGCGTGATCGGGCCACTTACTACTACAGCATTCTAAGCCGGTCGAATCCCGATCTCAACAAGCGCTTCATTGCTGACCACGAGATTGTGTCGCTGCCACTACTGGAAAAGTCACTAAACGATCATCTCAAGGGTCCGCTGACGGAGCGATTCGATCTGTCGATCGTTCCGAAATCGCAGGTCGTCCAACCGGAAGTGAACGAGGAAGTCATTATCATTAACAAAGGTATGATCATTTCACAAAAGGGTTCTGTTCGCATGATTTCTCATTGTAAGAACATTTTCTCTCTTGCAGCGGCACCAAAAATTGCACGCGTCAATCGCGAGGAGGTTAATACGGAGAAGCTGCTGGCCATCCCGGGCATCCATCACGTGGGCGCACTGCACAAATCCTGCGCTCCGGTGCAGCTAACCGAAAGTGAAACCGAGTACACGGTGTCCTGCATCAAGCACTGCTTCGCCAATCACATTGTGTTCCAGGTAAAGGAAACATCGATAAACCTTTTTTAAAAAGAATCGCGCTTTTAATCACACTTTCTCTATCTCTGTTTTATTTAGTTCGACTGTGTCAACACACTCTCCGATCAGCTGCTGGAGAATGTGCGCGTAGATTTGGAATTACCTGACGGTTTTGTGTCGCGTGCCGTCATACCGTGTGCGAAGCTGCCGTATGGTGATAAGGAATCTAGCTATGTTATCGTTCAATTCCCTGAGGACGTTCCCAGTTCGATTGGTGAGTGATTGGAAGGGCAAATGTGATTCTTTACAAGATTTATAAATCATTTGATACGGGTGATTCATCGAATGAATTTCGAGAGGAAGTACCAAGGAGTGGGATAAAGCAATGAGCATTTACAGATAAAAATAGTACTGTCTGGCAAATCTGTGTGTGATATTCATGCCAGAGCTGTGGTGCACAACGAAAACCTAGACACAGGAAAACATAACATTTCAACCATTTCCGTAGAAAATTGTGTCCTGAGAGTATCTTAAACCTCTTCCCAGGGATGTAATGGAGTGATAGCGTTTTTGTGCAGTCTCATATCGATATCTTCTGGGACATTACAATTTCTTCCAGTGTTCCAGATATAAATTCTCGTGGCACAAGAATCAGTCTTTTCATTAAATGTTCCTTCAACCGCCTTTTTTTAGCCAACGTGTAACAACGATTTTATCTACGTAACAAATCGGTTAAGGCTGTACTTATTCTTAAAAATGTTGTATGTTTAGTTAAACCATGCAGTTAATTAAAATTCTCTCACAGCAACACTTGGTGCAACATTGCGCTTTTTGGTGAAGGATTGCGATCCAGCGACTGGTCAGCCAGACTCCGACGAAGGTTACAACGATGAGTACATACTGGAGGACATTGAAATCACCGTGGCGGATCAGATACAGAAATCTAAGAAGCAAAACTTCCTTGCCGCTTGGGAAAATGCCGATACGGAGGGTAAGGAAGCGATGCGATGAAACATTCAAGTAAAAAGATGTATGTTTAATCTTTTCTGTTCACCTACACATTCACAGAATGGGTTGAAGCGGAGGATACGTTCGAGCTGTCGTCGGTGAACAGTTTGCAGGATGCGGTCAACACGATCCTTAAATTCCTTGGTCTAGCACCTGCGAACCTGTCCGAAAATGTGTCGGACGGTGCTCACACTCATACGTTACTCTGCTCTGGTACGTTTTGCTCAATCGGCCAATCGTTTTGTGACCAATTTAATAATTCGTTTTCCATTTCCCTTACCCTTCAGGAACGTTCCGCGGAGGCGTGGAGGTGCTCGTCCGCTCAAAGCTGGCCGTTGCTGACGGTGTCACAATGCAGCTGACGGTACGATCGACGGATATGGACGTGGCGGAGTTAATTACGTCCGCGGTAGGCTAAGGTTACAAAAATAACACACACAACGACCCACAGCCACTGGCAGCCCGACCCGAGCGGCTATCTCGCTGCTTTTCTTCGTGCATCGTGGAAGCAGGATACTTGCAAGGACTAAAAATGGTCCGCTGTGCTGTCTATATGGCTGACGTCGCTGCTGCTGTTACTTCATTCCGTGCATTATGTCCAACAATGAGCCTCCCCGTATCGCCCTAACCACACGTTTTGGTTCTACGAGCAAAACTAGCAAAACGCAAGCGTTAAAGTGTGTGGAATATATATATTATTTTAAACTTACGTTACTTCTAGAGAGACACATGGGACGATTGAACGATGCAAGTGGAAGAATTACGTGTAGCCCCTTTTTAAATGCTAAGAACAAAACTTTCCGCTAAATACTTCTTTAGTGCATCCATTCGGATGATGCTCCTTCAAACTTTCTTATCAGCCTTTTTATTTTGCTTGCCAACAGCAAACCAAACACCAAACACATATATCGAGAGGTCACACGTGCGGGAAATAGATTGTGAAAAAGTGCTTCTTTGTAAGGACGCCCCACGTCATCATCCTCATTGTCCGTTATTTCGATCATACAGCTCTCCGGCTCATCCGGCCTCCCCCATTTGTCTGGATAGCGATTGTCCATCCCCCTCCCCCTCTGTATCCCGTGGGGCACATGTATGTGAATATGTATTAATTAGATTATATTACAAGGAAAACCAACCGGAACAATAAAGAAGCATGCGTTTACCTTTGTTTTCTTTATCCAATTTTTGTCGGTTTTTTTGTTATTTTCTGCCTTCTAATGGGAAAAGCAGATAAAAATAAATTGATGTAAAGTAAAAAACGATTGCACTCGTCACAAAAATTTTAACACCAAAACGGTAATTTTCCAACTGGTTACGGAATTCCTCGACATGACAGCGTTTTCTTACTCAGTCACCGTGCAGCATCCGGCGAACATGTCCTCAAGCATGCCGACATTTTCGGGCGACAGTTGAAACGTTTGCCAGATGGTCGGTTTCTCCCGGAGAACGTTCAGGAACTCGTTGAACCCATCGTAGCTCGTGTCACCGGCAACGTAGGCAAGTGTTTCCTTCGTATCCGCCACCAGACGGACCCGCTCCGTTGGCAACTGGTGTCGCTGATGCGCAAACCATTCACCACCACCGTCGGCAACGGAGGAAGCGGTTGGCCGCAAACAGATCGATGCCAGTGCCGTATCGACCAGCTGCTTCGTAGTGGGATGGCGCAAAATGGGCTGCAGTTCGGCACACTCCTTGAACACGCAGAACCGTCCCAGCTCCGCGGTATGCATCAGTTCGAACCGTACCAGCTCCATCACCGTCCCGAGCGCCTCCTGCCGCTCCGTCCAATCGTACATCAGCCACTGGCAGGCGGCATAAAACACGTCCGTCTCGTCAAACACCCCGATAAGGTTGGACGCCAACAGGACGGACAGCTCGCCGAGCGAAAGTTCACAAAACTCGAGCGTACTGACCAGGGCGAGAAAGAAGCGACAGATGCGTCGCAACATCATCGGCTGCAACTGACCGCGCTGGTAGTGGCGTGCCTGCAGAAACACGTAGAACGCCACATTCTCCACCACCTTCGGGTTGTCCAGATGCTGCCAGCAGCGCTCGACCAGGGCGGGAACGCGCAGGAACTCTGCGGCGGAAAGCACACCGACGAAATGCTTCCACTCCAGCTGGCGGTTCGGATCGAGCATCCATTCGTACACGATCTGGAAGGCTTCCGGGGGGACCTGTGCGGCAGGCAGTTTCACTACCGACTGGCCTGGCTGTACCTCACGCTCGAAGTACTCGCTGAAGCACTGGAGGGGTAGCAGGTGACAGTGGAGTAGCGTGTCCTCGATGTGCACCTGCAGATCCGTGTTTTCGCGCGCCTTTATTTTACTCTCCATCAGTGGCCACAAGGCGGTACGGGTGCTGGTGCGCAGGGGCGTGAAGGCTGCCTCAAGCTGGGCGGTGCTGATGTGCTGTTGCAGGAAGGAATCGGTTGTGGTGGAAAATTGCTGCAGCAGCTCGTCGGACACTTGCTCCATGGTGTGTGCGGTGTTGAGTTAAGTGTTTCGAAAACGGTTTTAGCCAAACGGTTTATTGAGGCACTAATAACAATACTAGCAAAAACAAAACGAGGTTTATAAAGATACACACGCGCTATATGTACTCAAAAACTGTCTAGCGAGAATGGAGGCAAACCATTTCCTTGTCAGATCGCCGCATACTGCGATTCTTTTGGGTTGTGAAGCGGTAACCAAGCTTGCTATGATCTGGTGGACTAATTACAAATTTTTGTTTGGAGATTAGATCGCTTTTGGTGTCATTTTAGGTCCATTATCAGTAACAGAACACGTCCTTCGCCTCGTTGTTGCTGTGAGTCATGCTAGTTCTGAATGGCTATGGATCCGATCTGGATGAAATGCTGGATGGAAGTATTAAACCAGGATCTGGGGCAAAGATGATGGAGTCTTGTATCCGGTTTTTGACATCATTGATCAAAAGTTGTATTTCAAAGGAACAGATTCGTCATTAGAAACACAATTTATCAAGGTTCTTAAAGTCCCAAGTACATCAAGAAACAAGGAAAGAGTGGAATCGATCCCGTATCGGAGTTGTTCATTAAACTGAGTCTAGAAATTGGCTACGATAATGATACCTAGGTCTTGTTCCCGAATCAGTGTATTACTTGACGAACTCTTCCTTAGTTTATGAGAACCAGTACAGTCTTAAGGACTTGGATGCATTCTTGACGATTACTAACAAGTTTCGGAGCCTGGAGAAGTTCATAAATTTACTTTATCCTGCATACTAAGGGCTATCTCAAACCGATTTTACAAACACATCGTATAATTTATGATCAGCAGTTAGCGCTTCTGACCAATGAATTATGTAGCCTATTACGGAAAAAATAGCAATTGATGGAATAGAGCTGCATTAAGCAAGCATTAGTAGACACTAGTTAAAGGCATACTTCATTAATTGAATCGAATCGAAACAAATTGCTCCTAAACTGCTCACTGCAAAACACCACATATGAGTAGCAAGTACTTTCGGTTAAATGAAAAGATTCAATAAACTATTTTCAACCAAACGGACCTAAAGCAAAGCCACAACCTAGCTAAACGACCACAATTGACGACAAGCATCCCTAAACCACTCCACCGACAATTTAATCAGCAACACCGGCCAAAACGCAAAGCATTCTAATCTACAATTATTCCTTGCAGGCCCGTGTGGCGTGGAAGCGCCAGCTTCAACAGCTTCCCATTATCCCATCACTCGCCGATTTTGAAGCGTGCATCACAAACGTGTGCACAGTTGCCTCTAGCGCCACCTTCCGGCTTCGGCCCCTAAATGTCCCGAAAAAGGAACACCGACCGAAAAACAAGCTACGATCCTGACGCTGTGTGGACTTGTGTGCACCCCGATTGGACGCGGCTGCTGCACCGCGAGGCTTAATTTATGATAATTGTCTCGATACATTTTAATCCCTTAGTCGTATGCAAATTGTGGCACCGAAATGTCGCGAACCCAACGGCCTTTTGGTTGCTCACCCCGTGCTCCCTTTCCTCCTTTTCTCTTTACTTTTTCGCATTTGGACGAGACACATTTGCATGCCGAAAATCGCAAAACTTTGCAGTGTGGACTGGGTGTGTGTGAATTTATTTCGCTACATTAAACCGTTTTTGGGGTTGCGGTTCTGGCTGCACACTTGAGGAGCGTAATTGTTGTTTATTACTTTTTTGTTGCTGATGCTGTTGCAAACTTGACAAAGAAGAACAGCGACGGTTTGAGAGAGGGAGGGAATGGATGAACGATTATGCTTCGGCGAACAGCATTAATTGTAGCGATTTGCCAAAGCATGATTATTGTTCTTGTGATAATGACGTCAGGAATGAGTTGGTGACTTTAAGCTCTCGAAGGAAACATGATTGGATAGATGAAAGACGCAGGATGGAGAAAAAAACTTCGATAAAGATGAAGCATTTCGCTTTCGAGTGATTTATAAAACATAATGCTTTTATAAAGTGTTCAAAAAATATGAAAACGCCCAACTACATAATTTAAAATTAACAATGCAGTTTTATACCACTACCAGTAAAGCAAAATTTTGTGAAATGTGAAAACAATGATAAGTGTAGATAATACATCTAATACAGCAAATAAATGATGACATATTCGTTGAACAAATGGTCCTTAACAAATTTAAACACTAAATAGTATCAATAAGCAAAATAATTATGATTATTCATCAAAAAGCTGAAATATCAAAGTATTCTTCAAGAACAATATCTGTGCCTCGTTAATACAATTTAAAATTTTCTATATAACATAACACAAATAGTTTTGTGTAACGATTTAAAAAGAATAAAAAGAGTATAATAAACGAACAAATAAAACATACAAAAGACTGATGGAAGTAATTCATATAATATAAAAACAAAGTTAAACTTTTAGTTTTAAATAGAAAACGTTTATAATATGATGATAAAACTAGATTAAAACAACCAATAACAAACAAACTAAAATATCAATAAGAGAAAAGACAACCTTTTATTTACTTTAATCAAAGCCATCAAATTAACATCTACTACACAGTAGCCTGTGGTGTCTCCACATTTCCTTGGCAACTCGTCCTTTAATCCTCACTCTTCAGTTCAACAAAACAGTACAAAAAAAGCTCCTTCTGCCACTCTCCCTCCTCTCGCTCCATTACGACACCCATAACCATATCAATAATCATAAAAGGCATTCGAAATCCATTAGGGACAAATCTTTTTACATTTTATATATACTCACACCAATTTGTAACGGGCCAAGTCGGCTGCCCTTTTCCGTCTGCTTCCGTCGCTCTCCTGGGATTAAAAGCCCACGACGCATTCTAGCCAAGAAGGACGAATGTAATCGAATGAGAGTGCAAGACGGTGCGAGGGGGGCAAACGAAATGTCGAACGCTTTGTCATCGACACCCAGCACCGCCGAAGGATACCTTGACTCCCGTTAAATTCGCGTGCTGAGAAAGAGAGAAGAGAGGGAGAGAGTGAGAGAGACAAGTTAAAAATCACCTTACATCTTCTGAGCCACCGAGAAACGGTTTGTTGCTTCTGTCGAAGGAAGGAAGAAACAACGTCAAACATTTGACGATTATTATCACTGTTATCACCCTGGCTCTGTGCAATGAGGAGCCCACGCACACCTCCATCGGTACACTAAACCGGTGGAATGAAATCGACGCGTAATTGCTTCCAATAGGCACCACGTGCACGCGGATGCGGCCGCTTTTCTCTCAACACGACCTCGCAGGCTGCACACGTTGGCTCCACCCATCTTCGGCGAGCGGGATGACCAATCGGGAAGCATTAAAGCAAGCGTTTGTAATGGCGTCCTGTCAGTTGCGTGGTGGCTGCTGGTGTTGTGCGTTGCACGCGTGAAGCATGCGCACATGGTAGCGCTAGATGGATGCGCCTGGTGGCGTTTGTGGATTGCACTATGGAAAGCATTTTCTTTACCGCCTTCGTGCGATGCAGACGGCGCTTTATGAAGTTGTAAACGCAAAGCAATGAAATAGATGCCGTTTTAATTCAAGCTCAAATGAAAATTGCAAAACTGACTATTGTTATTATATTTAAAATTAAAATATATCGACTCAAAATTCTCCTAAAAAAATTAGCTTAAAAAGTTCTTGGACTTCTCTTAAATAAATCTTATAAGTAGAATAGTATGATTCCTTCCCATTCCTTTTTTTTTATTGCAGGAGTAACGGCCAGGCCATATTACTGTCCTATTCCTTTTAAAATAAAATCGAATTATTCAATGTTAATTAATGTTTAGCTATATTTAGACCCGAATCAAAGCACACGCAACAAGATAAACAAGACATTCTGTAAATTGAACACGAACAATAAAATTATCCTATCAACAGTGATTAAATTTACTACCACCTTTACCGTCCTCTCTTCCCCTTCCCACACTACGTTTTAATACCGCTTAACCCCGTTGAGCTTCTGGCCCTTCCTACCCTCGAAACGCAGTATAGAAAATCGCTCTATTAACTCGAAATATAGCCCTTACGGACGATTAAGCACTCTTCCCTGGCCACCCAAAGGACCCGTTTCCCGGTTGCATTCCCGGCCACACACACTCCGGCCCTGTGTGCACTACGCGCCTGCCCAAACACACTCGCACAAAACTACACACCCAGCGGTCACGGTACATTTACGGCGGTACCTCACAAGATGTCAGCCCGAAATCTGGAAGCGCCCCGGCGACGACACCGCACTCAATTTGATTACTTTTTATTATTACGATAATCATTGGACAAACATGCAATTGAGCGAACGTGTTAAAAGCACACTCCCCTTACGCACGCACGCACACACACTCACACAGCCACTGCCACGTACGTACCCTTATCTTGAAGGGAGGCAGCGTCGACCGAAACACACTCCTCTCGCTCGTGCTCATGCGTGAGAGGAAAAGGAAGGTAGTACCATCGTCCATTTCTGTTGGTGGAGATGAAGACGGTTTGATGCTCTATCGCGAGCGGAGGATAAGTCCTGCACTCGGAAGCATCCTACGGCGGGCGCACACACACCCATCACGGGCTATCGGTTTATTATCCGTTCGGGGGTCGTTCCGGTAAGACCTGTTTTTCCTACCGTTGGTGCCCAAAACGCAGCATCCATCGCAGTCACGGTGAATCTTCATCTTGGCCAATATAAAAAAAAGAAGTGCAAAAATGGCAAACATGCTGTGAAAAATGTAAAAAGTGCAGAGCAACGCTTAAACAACGGCAACATGACCCGCTGAGTGGTGGTAGCAAAATATTGCTGCATCGGTCTTTGGTGCAATATTGTGCCGAGTGAGGGAAAATTATTGCCTCTTAAAAAAGTGTGTGAGTGTGTGGAAAATTGTGACTCTAGTGCAGTTTGCAACTACCGTACGGTGCTAGCGATTGCACAGCCCATGGGTAACGTTGGGAGGGTGGCAAACAAATAAATGTGAAAAGTTTTCCCATTTAAAAGTACCCGAAGCGTATAGAAAACATGTGTTAAACTGATAAAAATGCTGAGTGATGAGGAAAATGAAAAGAAAAAGGCAGCAATGAAGAATGACGGCATGAAAGTTCCTGTTCGCGGAAAGCTTTAGACTTTATGCTACTGGATACTAAAATTTAGTGCTAAGTGAAGTAATATGTGATAAGTAAGTGCAATCGATCCATTTTAATTGTGAATTCTAATCTAAGTAATCAAACCAAAGAAAACACATGTTAAAGTACTATTTTGTGAAGCAAATGACATAACTTTTGGCGTTTAAATTGCTATAAACCTGTTTATACTCTGAATCGGTACATTATTCCTTCTACATTACCATTTGTGATGAAATCGTATCTAACGCTGGCAATCCAATCCAACAGTTCCTATATATCTTCGTAAAATTAAAAATATTTCATTTAATCTAAATTGCAAAATTAATTCTACGATAAAATCCATAGATAAGACAAAAATTAGCGTAAAATGCAAAACTAAAGACATTTATTTTAACACACATGGTTGTTATCTTACTTTTACATTGCAAGGTATAATCATGTAAGCACGTTATTACAACGAAAAGCACCTAAATTCATGCAATGCTCAATGCAGAAGCTCTGTTTTATTTTTTAACATATTCATCAGTATGCTGTAGAACTCGAACGTTAACTAAACTTTGCGTAATTTCAATGATCATTTGAATCAAAACAGGTGATCTAAATTAGCGTTATGCTATTATGCATAAATGTATGCAATTCACTAAGAAGTAGCCTTTATTTAAACTTGCCTCCTATTTACAAAGACATCTTCGTCCATCATGTTACAATTGTAGTCATTTACTCTCAATTGAATTACATTCAATCGAAATTGCCATGAATTGCAGAAAGTGCTAACCGACGCCAAGTTTCTTAAGCCTACCTTAACCTAAAATCGTTCCAATGTCGCTACCTTTTGTATCTTTCTCCATCGATGATGATAATTGATCAAATCACTAAAATCAATACATTCCTTCAAACACAACCTTATTCCCTCAGGTGAATTGAACGATTGTGGCACGCGCCGACCGAACCCGGTTCGCCCTTGGTACCCATTTTTCTAACAGCTTCTTTAAGCTCAAACCTCCACACCACCCCTCATTTTACCATCCACAAGCGACAGACGTCGGTGCGAGATGCGACGATAATTAAGTTAGGTTCGATTTTTCCTGATATTGGCGGGCGTGTTTGTGTGATTGAGCTTGGGTGCTGAACTAAATTGATATCTTTGATTTTGTTTATCTATTTTTCTTCGCTTCCTTTTCTCTGTAAAGGTTGCTGTTTGTTTGTGTGTAAAGATTGATTTATCCTGTTTCCTCTTCCTGTTCTTTACAGATGCACCTTTAACACTGAGCTCCTCTAGAAATAGGACAAACGGTGGATAAAAAAAACATACAGCGCAATCTGCCTCTTCACAACGCATCACTAATATCCCGCCGGTACAGCATGGAACAGTTGGCTCATTTCGTGACGAAATCGTTCGATTTCAACAACAGCCGCGTGCTGGACCTACTCAACATGACGGCCACCGCAGGACCCATCGTGCATACCGATTATGGTACGCGGACCGGTTCCGACTCGGACCTACTGTCCAACACGAGCAGCAGCCTCGGTGGCGATTTGGAGGACGAAATTCATTCCCACTCACTCGAGGTGTCCCACCACCATCGGGTCGGTCACGCACTGCACCCACTCCGGCCGGCTGGTGAGGAGGAGAAGCGTTACGAACCTGCGAACGAGGACGAGGAAACGATCGACATAGAAATTACGGATCTTTCGTACAGTAATGCACCCAGTGGTGGCGGTTTGGTTGCTTCTGAGGATGACGCTCAAAGTGCCGGTGGACACAGCGGGCACCATCCACCATCACACACTTCCCACACGCTACAGCCGACGGTTGTGCTGAGTGCTTCCGGGGATGAACCGAGCAGCGATCAAAATACGATAGAACGCTCACTTCTGCTACTGACCGGTCCCAACAACAACAACAACAACAACAACGAAAAAGGTGCAACGAATCGTAATGAAATTAGTGTTATACGTAAATTTGACAATAAGAAGGTGCGGCAGGAAGAACGGTCGGTTAGTGATCGTGCGGGTGGCGAAAAGGAAGAAGGTGCAAGTAAGGAAAGTGGCAAGCGGGTTGCAAGTAATGGCAGCGATGTGAGTGGAAAGGGGAATGAAAAATCGATCAGCAAGCGACACGTCCCACGGAACTGGCTAATCGCTGATCTGGTTGATGAGAAGAAGGAAGGTAAGAGACAGGCCCTCAAGTTTCTAATATATTTAAGTTCTTTTTCTAATATATTTAAGGTAGTATATAGTATAAGAAACCCTTTCATTGAGTATTCGTAGTGCAATTTGCATACTTTAAGGCTAACGCCTAAAGGTATGCAATATGATCGTTACCGGAACTTTCAGAACAGTTTGCCTTACAATTTCTACAGTCTTACGCATATTTTAAAGAAATTAAACTAAAGAAACGGTTTCTTTGCTTAAATTAAAGAAAACGGGTGATTTTGAAAGAACTAAAGTATAAAGGGGGTAAAAATCTGCAATAAGTTATATTTCTGAAAAATACTCTATTTCCCAGACAAAACCAAAGATGACGTTGCCTTAAACCTCGTACGCTCGGAAAGCGACATAAGTGCGCCCAAACCGACCCACGGTTACGACCCCGTCGGGTTGCAGGTCGTACGGCCCAAGCCAGCCTCCGAACTGCTCAAGCAAAGTGTCGATCTCATCAACAATCACCACTATCCGGGGGTAGGAACGATAGGCGGCAGCACCCATACCCACAGCTCAACCGTTGTTACCGGAACCGACGGTGAATCCGACACAGGTAGGTAGGGGACAACAAAAAACTGCCCAGAGGCAGGTCATTATTTAACATCCTTCTCGGTAACAAGTCCAAACACTTTTTCTTAGCCTTATCCAAAAAAGACGCACATAGACCGAAAGGTCTGGAGGGTAAGAAAGTAATCAAATAAATTAACCCCTTTGAGCTCGGGTTGTTCGACGACCGGTGCCGAATGAGTGAGAGGAAGCAAAAGAACGTGGTCATATTTTCCAAACGATCACAGTAAAAGCCTTTCCGCGTTAATCCACACCCGAGGGGAGTGCCGTGAAGAGAGAAGTCACTGCCTATTAATTAGCATTCGGGGCAAGAGAGTGAGACGGGAAAAATGTCTTAACGAACTGAGCTCCGTAACCAGTCGCTGCTGTCAATTCGCTTAATTTTGTACCATTAATTCTCCGTTCGCGTTCCGATGCGCTGGTGCCGTGACCAGGAGAAGTATCCTTTTTTCCTCCTTTAGCAATTTAAGTTGCGCAAGAAGTGAAGAGGTAAACGGTGTTCGTCACCCTGCAGCAAGAACCCCTTCACAGCTTTCTCTCCGGTAGCTCGGAGTATTTTGTACAAATCTCCTACCATATTTACATTTCATTATCCATCTTCCCTCTGCTACCCTCCTGGCCTTCCATCTCCTTCGAAGCAGGAGGATTTACAGACAATAAACGAGAAAAGGGATGATCATGTTGCGAAACGCCAGCGAAGTAGAGTGCGCAGTTTGTGTGTTAATTAATTAATTGGTTGTGCCTGTAAGGAAGGAAGATGACTTAATTAAATGGTTGTTTTCTTGAAGATGCTCAGTACCGGGCGGATTTAGCACATGATTGAAGAAGTGCGGGATTACAACCGGCCGGATTATGAGCGACGCTCGTTTGGTAAATGAGCGTCCCGTTGTCAAAGTTGTTCAAGCTAATGGGTTAAGTGGTGTGTAAAGACGTTTGATTAAATGTTTGAGCAATTTTGTCTGTAGCAGTAGAGTAGTGTTAACTGTTTCTTACTGTTTTATGGTACCAATTTTTGGAATAGTTCGATTGGGAAGAGAAAGGTATCTTTTTTGCTATTTGTATTTCATTTACAGAGTGTTACCCTTTAACTGTTATGATTAGATATATGTTTATTTAAGGAAATTTACATACAACCTACAAAAACAAGCTCAAGTAGTGACTTGAAGAATTTTTTAAATCCCTTTTAGTATACCTTTCTACCTTTCTCTTTTCGAATTATTTATGATATATTTATGATGCACAAAATCTAGTTTTATGATCGCTCTTCCTTTGTTTCTAATTGCTTTAATATTTTCTTTTAAAAAATTTAAAATTTAAATTTAAAATTTAATTTAATTTAAAAAAATAATGTGTTTTTAAGTTATTTTATCTTTTAAATTCTTCACTTCTTAAACTATTTTTCTTTACTAATATCTGTTTTTATATAAAGTATATTCAAACTATCATTTTAAAAACAACCTGGCAATAAACAGCAGGGAAAGGGAAAATGTAAAATATTTACAAAAAAAACAAAGGATAACAGCAGTACTGCTTTTAAATTAGTTTAATAATATTCTAGCTCCATACTTTTATGTTGATGACATTAACGTTAAGCATTAAGAACCCTGCATAAAACCATAGTGAAGTTAGGATCACTCAATTCTACCTTTTTTTTATGTACCAGTTCAGTAATAAAGCTATATTTTCCCCATTATAACACAATTACTCAGTCCCAGTCTCCCGTGGTGCATAGATTAAAATTTATCTACAACACAGTCAATCTACAACACTGGTACTAGCCTCCCCCTTCCCCTCCAAACCTGGCAAAATTGTTATCGTGCTGCAGCAAATGCATTGTAGTGAACTTGTTTCATTCTTTCCTCGCAAACGCACACAATCAGAAAAACTCATTACCACCGCCAGTTCGTAGGGTGATATCACTTTTCAAACGGCAAATCAGCAGCACGTACAGCACAGCATTCACCATGGGTTGCGAAATGTAATAACAATCGCAACACCATTACTCGCCCCATTATCCAGCCGCCCCTTTACGTACTGTAAAAAACGGTGAAAGGAAAGCAGAAAACGGTTTGTACAATAAAATCTTAAGTGGTAAAAGATAACGCAGGAGAAGCACACGTTACATGTTGAACGGTACCATCTTTTCGCCTTCTGTAAGAAGAGCCCACCTTTTCTTGGCCGGTTCGGCGGAGAGGGAGACAAGGAACGCAACGGAACCATAACTTGAACCGGCAAGTTTGTTTATTAAGTTTTGCGTAAAATGAACCGTACTTCATCGCGCCGAGTGTGGCCGTGCGGTGGAAGTTCATCTCGCAGTTGAAAAGCCACGAACCGCCGCCGGGGCGCCCGCTACACAAACTTTAGACTATTATTGTGTTAAATTGATATAAATTGCATTACAAATAATCATGAATAAAAGATTGGAACGGAGGCGCAGGAAGGGATGTGGCCGTTGCTTCCAAAACAGTGAAGGCGATGAGCCCGTCGTGAACGGGAAGGGGATGGAAAAGAAGGAGTCTTTACGCTGTACGGTGGAAGGGTAAGGCTAGCGAAAGAAGTGGCCACGGAGCAGGAGTTTAATGTTGGCCAGCAGGGAAGCGACGAAAGTTCAAGTGGGAGCCGCGGTGGCCTTTGCCTGCTGCCGTGCGGTGATTGAGGTGCGTTCCGAGAATAGGGAGGTTGAAAGGTTTGATTAAATTTAGCATTGTTTATGTGGATCGGAAACTCAAATGGGGATGGTTACGCAAAAGGGAGGGTGTTTCGGTACTATCACCATAACAGTTTCGCGGTCTAGAATGTCTAGTTTTTAGTGCATTTTTATTGCTCGGTTACAGCTACTGCCTGGAGACGCCGAAAAGTATGCAATGTGTAAAGCAAAGCGTCTCTTGTGGTGTGTGCATTATGTGATAAATTAAATCACAATAATTTCGTCACAGTAATGACCTGTCCGCCGGTTTAAACCCTTGATAAATGATGTGCCTTACGGGAGACGAAGTCTTTTTCCACAAAACATGATCTTTCACACAAGCGGCGCATCATTAATCTTTTCCCCAAATTGCAAGGGAACTACACTGCAGCCCTCTTTCTCAAACAACGCAGCATAATCGATCTGCTTATCTTTCATCTCGCACCTTCTCTCCACCGTTTCCAGAAGCCCGCATCGCACCCCGACAGTCACTTTCGCCCGAGCAGGACGATCCGTCGTCTTCCGCCGATGGGACACGATCGGATTCAGCACCACCGCCAGCGGCTGACGACCGGCTGAAGCACACGGCCGAATCGACCCACGTTGCCAACGGACATGGGCCACTGTCGGCGCTAACGAACAACAAGCAGCGACGGTCGCGAACCAACTTTACGCTCGAACAGCTGAACGAGCTCGAGCGGCTGTTCGAAGAAACACACTATCCGGATGCATTTATGCGGGAAGAGCTTAGCCAGCGGTTGGGACTGAGCGAGGCAAGGGTGCAGGTAAGCATAAAAATTCATCGCACAAGTGGTTGGCTGGTGGTGGCAGTGGCAAAATCACTTAGGCAAATTGATACAAGGATTACTGTGGCCGTTACGGGTTACGATTATTTAAAAAGGGGTTTTTGGCCGGTGTTTGCAACTGATGTACGGTATGGTGTGGATTGGCGAGAAGGGGTAAGGGGAAAAACTATTTGAATTGCTGACCGTAAATTCAGCTCTTTACTTTGTACAAGGTGTTCGGAGGTGCATCAAACAGATAAGGTTGCAAATGAATTTGGATTGCTTAGGTACTTTACAGCAAGCATTCTTTTAACGATTTATTGTAACAATTTTAACATATTGCAGGTGATACAAAGTGCATAGCAAGAATACAGAATATGAACAAAGAACTGAACGGTTCTTAAACACACACTGCTTGTGATTTTTTCCGATTGATAGGACTTTAATTTCACCATTCTTGATCCAAAATTTCTTCGCATAAGTAAAATGAGAAGTGCAAGAAAACAAGCATTGCCTACCTTTAGGCGTTTAGAATTTGGGTTAATATTTTTGCTTCTAGCTTTTGTCCTTCCAGTGTCTTCTTTGAGCCTTTTCCCATAAGTTTTTGCTTATTTCATCATAGTTTTTTAAGCAATACTAATATATTTCCAAATTTCACCACCACACCTAACACGCGCAACTCGGAAAAATAGCTCAAGTATATGTACCATTCGCAGCACGCCACCCCCTAAAACCAGGCGTCTCCATTAACGGTCCCCCCTCCCCTGCACGTGGTCTTACCACAAAAATGCTTTGCTACTTTTGCTTATCGCAATCGATCACCTCCCACGGCCAGTAATGCTCCTGGCCATCGATGTTGCTGGGTGAGGCAAAAAGTGGCATTTAATTAAATTAATTTGCTCACCATTAGCTGGCGAATTTGTTACGTTGCGTAAATCGGACATTAATTTTCCACTAATTGATTGGATTTGCTTTTATCCGTGCTTTTCTTGAGACAAACACATATACAACCGAAAAGAACGAGCTAATCGATACTCGATAGAGATGAGAGCATCTTTTCTGAGAGTGATTTTTGTTTCAAGCATTTAAAAATTGACATCCACCCGTTATTTATGGCATTGCGATGAAGCTATCGATGGTGTGTCCTATCCGTGTAACAGCTTAATGGAGTTTCGTCCATTACGCCGTTGTGTGACGTCAGGAGGGACAGTGACAAATCAACAAACAGGCCTACTGTGTCTGCACATTCCGCACAGCGAGGCAAAGGCAACAAAATACCACAACCGATTGCTTCTCAGCCCCGTAATCCCTTTCGGCCCGTTTGGACCGCTCCTGCCTGCCACACGCTAACCCGTCGCTGTTCTATCCTTCCTATACGCTATTTATATCAATTTCGCTCAAGATGGCCGTTAAATTAGCCGTGAGTTATGGACCGGCGGGAATCATAATTTTGGCCCCCGGAACCACTTCCTAGGCCAACCATTTCGAGCTGATTTCATTAGACGCGGAAAGAGAGCCTTGCGGACACTCGCGTGGACGGCGGGGGACGCGATTTATGACACACCATCATGGTTACCGCTGCAAAGGGCAATGTGGCGTTAATTGAATTTTTCCAACAAAAAGAAAACAATTCACAGACATAAACCCGAACGTTGGTCCTTCATCTTTAGCCCGTAGGTCAGCCCGTTAGCGGTCTGAGCAGTGAGTTTTGTTTTTCCTTTCGCTACATTTGAAAGATTTTTCTCTAAGATGGAACGTACCGAACGTACGTAATCAAGCAAACGTAACCGTGCTGCCATTATTCATAATAATAAACGCTTGCGTTGCAGTTTGGTTGCAGTTCGTGACAGTGAACGATAATTTATTATGCTTCTGCTATTAGTTTTAACTTTTTCATCCATTTCTCTCCTTCTCTCTCTCTCCATCCAGGTGTGGTTCCAGAACCGGCGGGCAAAGTGCCGAAAGCATGAAAATCAAATGCACAAAGGTAAGCTTAAGCTTCACAAACGTTTCTCTTCAAGCTTTGTAATTAAACCTTATAAAATAATCATTGCTTTGTGCACACAAAATGGGCAATTCAAAACGGCCCTCGTTCCACGGGTTTTCCACAAAATGCAACATTAACTTCTAATTGGACGGCAGCCGTATGCAGCCGTATAAATTATGCATTCGATGCAGCAGCCAATTGCAATATATTTCTCTTTTCCCTCGCCCGAACTCTTCTCCCCCATTGGCGAATTGATCATTGAACGCATATGTGGCATACAGGCCGCAAAAGGTTTGATTTTAATTTCCACCATTTCCACCCGATTGGAAAACCCGATTGTCCTCCGCTACGCTACGCAATGGCCCGTTTGTCTGCGTGTCGCCTCTCTGTGCGCATTAAAACGGTGCTACGAGTTCTTTTTTTATTGATCACTGTTTATATTTATTGAATAGAAGGAATTTTTCAGCCCTTCCCTCCGAGCCAACGGAGGGTGGCAACAAAACGGGAGGCAAGGATTCGATTTGATCAAATAATTTATACTGATTTATGTTTATGTCCTCGTGTGTGCTCGCACCATTGTAGTTTGGAGGTGGAAGAGCGTGTATCTTTGCTTGTAGACAAACGTTTCTTGGCATGAATTGGAATTTTCTATACTCAAATGAACAACACAATAAGTGTGGCAGGAACAATGTACGTCAAAACCAATCCTACATACTAAAATTTCTCCACATTTCTTCCGTGGACGCACACCAGCGGGATACTAAGCCTTACTCCTTCCGTTGAAGCCTTTCCCATGGGAAGCTAACAAATCGATGGTCATCTTTATTGGGCTGGAAAATGGTATGCAACAGCAACGAAACCAAAGAAAAAAGGATTGAATGTGCCACAATGAGTCTGCGCATATGTTGCGCACATACACACGCGCTCCCTTTTCCCGTATTTATACCGTATTGGTGGTACATCTTACCATGCTGGACACGGGACTTTATCCCGGGCGAGGGTCATTATTTATGCGCAACCCACGAGACTCTGTCATCAATTTAGACTGCTAATTCAATTTGGGACGTTTATGAAAAATGTATCGAATTTGCATTTGCAGCATGCAGCAGCGACCTTCGGCGTTAAGAAGACCCACCACAACAGCATACGCTTGTCCGCTGCTTCTCGCTCGTTGTAGTGGGGTGGCATTTTGCATAGCAAAACATTAATTAGATTGTAGCGATTTAATCAAATTACTCATTCAAACCACCGTTAAAATGTTCTCCCCTTCTCTGCCTGTTTTTAAACTACAAATTTAACACCACCGCCACCCTCGAAGGGAGTTTGTAGCGGCATGGCGGGTACCACAATTGACGTGATGGATATCAACCCCTGCTCAGGCGAAAGAAGCTGTCCTTAGGCCGCGGGCCCCGGGCCGGGGTGCTAAAGTCAATTAATGTTATTGAATTCGTCGCTTCAATCACAGCATAAACACTCAATTATCGGATAAACATGGCTTTTACGTCACTCCCTATTGCACGGATTCGCTCCGTAGAGAAGAAAGCCAAAACGGTGGGCGAACGAGAGCACCTTTTTGTAGCCCTCTTTTGTTTTCCTTTCTGTTAGCTCTGATGTCGCTCAGTGTCACATGCGCCAAAAAGGGTACATCGTTTAACCCCTGATTCGTATGCGATTTCCAAGCATAACAGGACCAGCGACACAAATCGAAACAAATCGCCCGAACTTGAAACAATTATTTCGTTCCTCACTTCGGTCTCTCTCTCTCTCTCTCTCTCTCTCTCTCTCTCTCTCTCTCTCTGTCTTGGTGGCAAAGGACATTGCAAAGTGTAAGGAGGAAATCGCACTCGAAACAAGGACGTTCGGGACTTTGATTTACTCGTTCAAAGTTGTGAACGAGAGAGAGAGAGAGAGAGAGAGATAGTGGGACGGTTGGTGAGAGAAAGATGTACAAGGGACAAACTGTAATTTATTGTTCGGGGGATAAGTGTCCTGGGAATAGTCTTAGTCCGTGTCCTAGCTGGAAAACGCACACATACACCGAATTGGATGTATTTCTCTACACTTTCGGTTTAGATTGTCTGTTACCTATTGTCGTTGCTCTCTTTTGATGTGCTAGGGACGAAGAAACAGACCTGGGCAAGGATAAAAGATTGTGGTAAAAATATATATTCCTTAGTGTGATGCTAGCATACGGCAATCGAGATTTCATGTGAGTCACGTTGTCTTAAATTTGGTACGATACGGGAAACAAATGGTTCAGGTGTATTGTTACCTGACGTTGTTTCACCTGTAAAATCATGTTAAAACCCTGTTTCAACAGTAGAATGATGTCTTGAGGAGTTTAGTAGCTTAAGTTATCCATAATACAAAGTAATAGTAGACTGTCATTAATATCCGTAGTTATAATAGTGAATTAATTCCTATAAACCTATGTAAAATCGCTAATGAACCTATACCCTCAAGTAAAATAAGAAAGCTCTTTTACTATTATTTGAGAGCAGAAGAATTAAGCAAAACGAAACAATATTTTTTTAAGTAAAAAAAATGTTCATGCTGCGTTTTTTGGTGCAGAGATGTTATGCTCACTCTAAAAACACACACAAAAAGTCACAAAACAAACCAATATACTAATATTCACACTCCCTGTAGCACGACCTTGCTTGTGGCGCCATCTATGGCAAAACACCCAGCACTAACGCAATGCACCAAGCAGTCATTGTTATTCTCTGTTTATTCTAAATGCGTTTGTGACCATCTATACCGGTTTGTTTCCTCGGTTTCCATGAAATAAACCGTAAAAAACCTTCCTACAAACAAACCAGCACCAAAGTAAACGGTGCCTACCGACAAAAGACTAATGAAACTAACTCACATTTCCTCGTTAGCCCAGTTTTTGTCGGAAATCGTTCGCTTTCCATGAACAAGGACATTCCGCGCTTCGGAGCATGCAGCGTTCCGTGTTCAGCCCAATATCCCTCACTCAAACAAACGTCCTCGACGTCACGTTTCTGCATTCAAAGCAGCGCAAATGCTCATCGCAAGGCTTACAAACACCGAACACCCTTGTATTACCGGTGGTCTTCACATTCCGTACAAATTAGCTTGCATCGCGTCGTGTTTAAATTTCAACCCATGGAGATAGCATGTGAAAAATCGTGCCCACCAGCACAGTGTCGACTGTTCCCATCCGAAAGGGGAACGAGAAGCCTCCTGTTTGCACAGCCAAATTGGCAGACAAACAGAGTGTAAACAGCAGTTCCCGGTTACGGAAAATAATACATGTAAATTTAAATTATGCGCCGGTGCCGGTACGGGGTAGGGGGGACCCTTTGGAGAGAGTACTCCGGATTGCGCCATGTTTGGGGTGGACATGAATTACAGTGAGGCCCAGTTTCGGAGATTTACTGACTCGACAAAACCACCAATTTTACTACTGCTTGGTGCTTACCCGGATGTGCTGCACACGCTGCACACGCGGGTTGGGGACAGCTGGGATGTAATTTGGGGTCCCGATCGTTGGCATCCACCGCGGGGAAGGGGGATAGCTGTAAACAACATGTGCGCAATGTGCAACCGAATCCGTCAACCGTAGCGTGTAAATCCAACTAGCCTACTAGACGGCTTACTAGCGCTGCTCTGCGGTTAGTTGGAGAGTAGAAAAGAGTGGCAAGAGGTTGTTTCTAAGGCAAACAGCAACCCGGCGACGTGATGTGCATTTGCAACCGATGACTACTCCCTTTTTGCTAGCGGTTGTGTGTGTTCTTTTCGTCTCTCTCACGCCTCAGTATACTCTACTCTTTTCCACCTGCTGGAAAAGGACGTTGGTATCACCTTATTTTCCTTTTTTTTCAAATTGTTGTTACCATCACCATGTGATAACCCCACGGTCACAGTGAGACGAGACGAAAAACGAAAGATTTTATTTTCAAATCAAGCTGCTTCTTGCCTTCCCTACCCGTCAGCCCTGTTACGTGCCGAGTCGGCAATAAATACAACACGAAATGATAATTTAATAAACTGTCTGACGACCCTGCTTTCCCGTCCTTTTCCACCATTTCTCTTCCCGTTTTCACGCCGGACCCTGTGTGTGTGTCTCCTTAGCAGCTGCAACCCAGACTCAGATCAAACTCCGTTTTGCTTCGGCTTTTCCCCGCGCATGATGGAACTGTTGCGTATTCGGAGAGTGTGGAGAGCGAACCATCCCTCGGCCCAGCATCCGGGACTCTCCGGATTTATGGGATTACATCAAATGTAATCACATAATTGAATTAGCTTCTATCTGTGCGCCCGTCCCATCCACGTCCCTTTGCCCTGCCACCATGTGGCGCGGGATTTCCAAATCAAGTGGAAAGATAAAGTTAAGGGCGAGAAATGATCATAAAATGGGAGCGGAAAAACTGGAATGACCTACCTGATCGGCCGGGGGAAAGTATTTTCTCACTTTTCTGACGGAAGCAAGCGTTCCATTACTCTTGCCCTTGGTCGAATTTTAAAGCACGCAATGACTGTTTCGCTGCTTTTGCACTGTGTCTACTTCAAAATTGCAACGAACGCATGATAATTGCATTTATCATTCATAACAGTGGAATTGTTTGCTTGTTATTCTGAGGGGAAGTATTTCTTTGATGTACTTTACGAGCAATTTAAAACATAAAAAGAGGGTCATAAGATTAAACATTTCATGAAATTGTTTGCAACGAGCTAAGCATTTAAACATTTATGGTTATTTCACTCATTGCTAACTGTTTTGGATAGACGTGCGGACCGAGTTTGACTGCACCGTGGTTGAGTAGTTGAGCAACCACCGCTAGAGGTCCAGGAGAGCACTATTATAACTCGCACATACACTAAGAGCGCAATCTTACAATTACAGCAACTCACCGATATACGCTTGAGCTTTGGCGTATATCGAAATTCCATTGAAAGATCGTTTATATTTCACACCGAAGATTTGATAAGTGAATGTGCCCAAGAGTTCATAACAAAGTTATACGGGTACATCCAATTTAAACTTATCAGAGAATATTTTTAGCAAGAATTTTTGCCACGGAAGTTAAATTAAACTCAATTAAATAAAAAAAATAAAACAAATTTGCATTTGAAGAAATTACCAAAATATTGATGAAACGTGATTTACTGTCATTTTTCAAAGATGGCGTATCGCGAAGATTTGCTGCATGTGCACCTTAAATCTTCATTTTCTGTTGAAATGTTGTTCTACAAACAGTTCTTAATAAACTTAAAATTGAGAAAAGAAAATTCACAGGCACCCTTGCAGTATTTTAACAATAAAGGGAAAATATAAAAAACAACCAATGTATAAGTCAGGATCATGTAATCATTACTTTTGTACGTAAGTAGCTATACGACCGGTCCTCAAACCGGGTGTACTCAAACATTTCGAACCGATTCAGTCCTTTTCCAGAAGTCCAATAATTCAAGCAAATCCAGTCAATAAATGGCTTTGCTCCATTCAATTTTGGTTCCATTTCAAGGATCTTTAAGAACATTCAGTATTTACATGCATTTATTTACTTATGAAATAATAATAGTAAAGATTCGTTCAGCATGTAGCATTTGATGTATCTCTCACTCATCAAGCTTCTTTCCTTTCTTAGGTATCATTCTTTCAAGCCACAGCCCACCGGTCACAACGCCTCTCGAGCCGTGCCGTGTAGCACCGTATGTGAACGTTCCGTCCCTGCGTGCCGGAAACGGTGTCCCACCGGGCGGAGGCACGGCTGGATCTGGATTGCCCCCTTCATCTTCCACCACCGCATCAGCAGCAGCAGCGGCAGCCGCAGCTGCAGCAGCCGCCGTCAACCATCCTTTCCCCGTTGCTACCTTTTCTGCCTTCGATTCTGCATTTATATCTGCCGCAGCTCAGCAGGTAACGGCCACATACGCCAGCCCATGTGCAACAAACTTCGCTAAAACTAGTTTATACCTTCACTTCCTTCATGTCCGTCCACAGTATGCGGCCGCTCTGTCTTCTGGTTCAGTTCCGACGGGCCTCTTTTCACTCTCCCAGTATGTCCCGCGGCCGGGCGGATTGGCGGCAGCGGCAGCGATTGCAAACCTTCCCGGCTTTACCGTAGCGCACGACAAGAACTCCAGCATCGTCGATCTGCGCCTGAAAGCGGAAAAGCACAAGGAAAATCAAAAGAAAATTGTCAACAATGTGTCCACGTAATGGATCAGCTTTCAGCGTAAATGCGTCTGGAAGACACGTGATTGTAGACTATGAAGTGGAAGGACATGTTCTAAGCGCGTCGCCGATACGTGGTTCTTCGGTTTGATTTACTCCAGTTCCAGACACAGGACAGTTTAACAACTTCCGAAAAGAAAAGGGTCATTCGGTTACTCCATCTGACGGTGGCTTAAGCACGCTAAGTACTGATTTCTTGGTTACCTTGTGTAATATAAATATACCACCCGTTTCGGTAGTGCTATCTTCTTCTGTGTCAATTTCCTTTTTTAAACGCAATTTTTAAACATCCGAACGCTAGGTCTGTACAGTATGATTGATGGTATTCGTTGATCGAAGAACTGTTAGAGAAGTCCTACTAAAAGTCCTACTAGAGAGGCTTCCATCGGGAACGAAGCGTAATCCATGGTGTCACGGTATGCAACGCGGACTAAGGGTGCTTTGGTGAGGCCATAAAAACCAACGTCTAAGCTAGTAATTGGCGATAAGTTGTGCTCTATAAAGGAAAAGTTTTGAACAGTGAATAGGTTGAAAGTGAACTTTTACAGCAACCTATCGGCAAAGTCATTTAACCGGTACGTTCAACCCACTGGGATGGTTTAGATACAAAGTTACTACTTCTAACATAAGAATTTCGGTGGTTGATCTTCGAAGCGGAGGAATATTTTGGTTGTTTTTTTTTAAGAACTGGAAGTTTATTTTTAACTAACTTCTTCTTCTTCTTCTTCTTTGGCCCGCTCATATCCGAGCACGTCTAAAAGACATGACCAGGTCGCCAATCCGCTTCCAGAAAACTCGGTCCAGGACTGCAGTCCTCCAGCCACGGTTGCATCCGATCTCCGATAACTAACTTAACGATAGTATTTATTTCGTATTCAGCGCAAAAGGTTACACTGCACAATTTTTAATATCATACGTGGTTAAAGTGGTTCTTCAAACATGTGTAATGTAAAACAAACAGTACTCACTATTCTACATGCAAATTAAAGGGATCAAACGATCTGTTTAGAATTCAATATTTATTTGTGCATCCAACCAATGGAATAGAATATAAAACAAATGTACTCTTCCAAACAATCATCTTTTCACTGCGCAATAAAAAAAAATGTTTAATAAAAAACTAATGAATCGTCGGTAAATATGTCATTTTAAAGACACATAAAAAACAGTTACTATTTCAAACCGATATCTACTGGCGCAAACATCTGGCAGCACGTCCTTTCGATCTCACGCACACACACTCGCCCTGCGTATCGCAGGATTCGCAAACAGCTGTGCGCTGTCATTGCGGTTGTCATGCGTACGGCTTATGTTGTTATCCTGAAACAAAGCAAAAGGACATATCAAGCGGGATCCTTTCCTGCTACACCTTTCTTCCCCTTTTCCTCACCCAAAGTGTCCTCCTTGAATCTACCAAAAGGTGCGGCACACTAGTGTCAGCGTGGACGTGTGTGTGTCAACTTAATCGATTCGCTTCGTGCACAATATGCTGCACCCGTTTTCTTTGTTCTAATCCTAGTAGTCCTGTTTTACGGGTTAGTATAGAATCAAACCCCTAACAATGTAGTGAGCAGAACGGAGGGGCGTCTTGTTGCATCACGTTGGTGTTAACCGGATTTCGGGATGGATTTCGTGACCACCGTGGCCAATATTTTCGATGGAGACTGTACGGTTTCGTTTGGTGGCAAAAGGAAGGACGACCAGCAGGAGCGCCAGTTTGTGCTGTCAGAGTAAGTTGGAGCTGTGCCTTTGCCGTGCAGTGTTATCCGATAGTTTTGTTTGTTTTGGTGTGTCTCTTAGGTTCATAGCCGATATCGGTATGTGGCTCGACGATAAGCTTAATGATCACCCGTTCGACCCACCGAATGCTGCTGCCGCACCCGTCGAGGGACGTCTCGGTCCGCAAAGGACCGTGTTTGACGTGATGGAGGAAGGTTTCGATAATAATTTGCTAATTTCGAAGGATAAGCTAACGCTTCAATCACAAAATGCTTTCTCTACGGTTAAAGCGAACTGCTGCGTGTACAGTGGCCGCTGGATGTATGAGGTAGGGCCCTGTAAAAGCTTACCTTTTAGTAGCATAACGAATATTTCCTCATCCTTTGTAGGTTCAACTACGCTCAAAAGGCGTCATGCAGATTGGCTGGTGTTCTGCACACTGTAAATTCACGCAGGATACGGGTGTTGGCGATACACGGTACAGCTACGGATTGGATGGTAGCAAGCAGAGGATCTGGCACGTTTACACCCAAAAATACGGCCCATTCTGGCGGTCAGGCGACATATTCGGGGTCTGTGTTGACATGGACGCAGGGCGCATAGAGTACTACCGCAATGGAGCTCCACTAGGGGAAGCGTTCAAAGATATCGAACGTGGCCCCGGGTTGGCCTTGTATCCTGCAGTTTCGCTTGCATTTAACGACAGCCTTACAGCAAACTTTGGCGGATCGCCGTTCAAGCATCCAGTGGAGCGTTACAAACCCCTTCAGGAAGCGCCGGTTGTAGCTCTCTATCAGGCGGACTGTCTGTTGAAGTATCTAGTCAATCTGTCCGGTGCCATCTCACAGCATGCAAGAGCATCTAATGGTAGCCAGAAGGCGCCCCTCGGCGGAGGTGCGGTAACACCAGAGTCATTGTACCTGCTGTTAGCCTCGTGTCTCATCGAACGAATTGCTCCTCTACTCGGCAATTCGTACGTTGTAGAGGACAAAGTGTTCAGCTACATCCGGGGGATGTGCGTTCTGCGCAGCAACAGCCATGGCAGCAAAAACGAAGCCCCAACACAGCCCGGCGCCCCGGAAAGCACACTCGGGACCTTCCTAACCCTGCTCTGGACCTACCTGGAGCTGGAGGAGATGAAGCTGTTCCTCAAGAAATTGCTCAACTATCTCGCCAACACGTACAAGGAAACACCGGTGGATTTGGAATACGAAAAGCAGCGTAAAATTATCGTCATCCTAACGTGCATCTGCAACCATCCGGCAACGAGAAAATATCTGCTGGAGTACAAATTTTTCAAGAAAAACTGCCTGCCCCTGTTTCTTTACACCAAACCACCGGACGAGTCGACGCTGGAGCAGCTTCTGCCGGATGATCACATCTGGACGGAAGGGCTCGGTGGCTCGAAGGAAACGTATCTGGCCGCATGCGAACGGCTCAAAGCGCACACGTCCGTGCTGTACACTCTGCAGAAAAACCTTATCCACATTCTCATGAACAATTGCGATGGAAATGACACTAATTCACCGAGCAGCAGGAGAATTTTCGTGGCCAAAGTTCGCAAGTTTGTCATGGAAAACAATGTCGAGCTGAGGGTGAGTGTGTTTAATATATTTCTTAACGTTTTTTTAAACTACAGTTATACTTTCATCACTTGACAGGGATTATACTCATCCACCACACAACCGGCGATAGGTCTATCCTTTCTGTGCACCCTGCTGGACGTGGCCAAAACGCTGTGGGAGGAAGAGTGTGAGCATGAGGGTGGATCGAAAGCAAAAACTGTCCCACCAACAATCGATTGCCGGTTTTTCTATGACGGAACGTTCAAATACTCGAACCTGGATCGTATTGGAGGTGTTCTGTCCTACCTGCGAAAACACTTTCGGATGCAATTGATCGAGCGGCTAGGACCGGATCATCCTAGCTTGGTTGCTATCGATCAGCCGAGCGATTTGCGCAGTGAAATAGGTAAGATAAGTTGTAGAAGTGACATTTAAATTGGAACCAAAACTCAGAGCCCCTTTAGGCACATTCTTTTCTCGCGAAATCAATTTGAGGCAAAATTTCTAAATTATCCTGCATTCTTAGCCGCGTTCAATGTGTTTCTCGATTCGGCCATGTTTCTCGTCTCCGGAGGTCCCTCCACTGCTTACTCGCTTGTCTCCCGGGCAGCCAACAGCATCCCGGACCGACATCAGCAGCACACTGCCACCGTGAGCGGGATGGACGAGACGGGTCATTCCAGTGTAATCGCTAACCAGGGCCAACCGTCGCCCAAATGTACGGCCGGTGGTACAATCGGATGTGGGCAACTTGATCCGTACCGTGCCGTTTGTGAGCTGCTGGATTGCTGCGTCATATTCTACAACGCCGTTGCGCACAAGTACGTCGTGATGATAGCGGACCTGCGGGACAACATTACCCACCTGTCGGACATACTGCTCGAAACAAAGAGCAACTGTGACGAGGTGATGCACAATCTGGAGGAGTTGAAGCGATGCTCGATCGGTGGGACCGGTGCCAGTCTGGTGCAGGGACAAAAATCACACGAAGAACTATTGAACGAGCTGGAGGCACGCTTCGGTCAGCGGAAAAGCATTTTTGCGGTACAGAAATATCTCTGCATTCATCTTGTGGACAATATTTTATCAAAGTTTAACCTTTATTTTTAGAAACGATCCATGGAACTAGCACGAAAGCAAGCTTGGTACCGTTCGGTCGCCCTCGGTTCCCATCGGCGCGGGCTGCTTTGCTGGCTGCTCGGCATCATCTTCGAAACGCTGCATACATTCAGCGAGGACGAGATCCTGTTCGCCTTCCTGCCCGAAACGTACATCAACGTCACGCCCATCCTGCTCGACACGGTGCTAGACTTTAGCTTTCACGACACTGCCATACAGCACGATCTGGCCAGTGACGGCGAGCTGATACGCTCGTCGGCAAACTTCCTCGCCAAGCATCTGGCCGATCCGCGGGTGATTCTTGCATCCTGCAAGGACGCTCTCATCCAAGCGCTCGGTTCCCTCACATGTCATGAGGCAGGGATCCGAGCGCTCGAGAGTGCAGCGCCCGAGAACCAGCAAGCCCTGGTACGTGCGCTGTTACGACCGTACGAAAACCGTGCGTGGGGCCAAAGCAATTGGCTGCTGTTGAGGTTCTGGCTTGGCGATGGATTCGCGTACCGTGAATCACGCCCACCGTGTGTATGGCAGGCAGGGAAAGATCCGACGGCGACACAACGTTCGCTCGGACTATACCGAAGCCGTGCGAAGAACGGCTCTCACACTGGGCTGCTGCATCTGATCGCACCGGCCTGTCCATCGAAACATTTCCAGCAGCTCATTAGCGAAACACTCAGCAAGGATGAACCGTACTGTACGACGTTTTTAAACTCGGTGCTATCGCAGCTGAACTGGGCGTTCTCGGAGTTTATCCACATACTTCAAGACGTAAGTTCCTTGCATTTGGTAGAAAAAGGATGTGAATAAAAAAATGATTCCTCTTATGCCTTTCAGATTCAAAACATATCGCAGCGTGACGAACAGCTTGTGGTCGAAACGAAACAGCTCAAAATATGCTCCATGTGCTTCGAGCTAACCGTTTCGCTGATGCGCGCCCTTGAAATGATCGTCACCATCACGCCCAACCTGCTACAGGATGCGTCACGGCCCAACAGTGAAATTATTCTCGGTCGCATCTGCCAGCTCGCGATACAGGTGCTGTCGCGTGTGACCGTGCCGCCCGGTTGCTTCCAGCACGTGATGGACCTCTGCCTGCCCGATCTCAGCAATGTGACACACTTTGCCATCATTAGTGCAGCGATCGGAATGCTGCTGGCGTTGATGCGCCACGAGCTCGGCAGCTCGACCGAGTGCATCACGAAGATACCGCGCATCTCGAAGTATCTGCTGACCGATACAAGCTTTCACATTGCCAGCCTGGAGTATGCGCTCGGTGAGGTAAAGACACCGATCACGAACAGCAACGGGGAGGCACCGAGGGGGAACTTTGATCCAAAGATGCGAGCACACATCGATCCGCTAACGAACGAAGTGCGTGTTCCGTCACCGTTCCGGAAGGCTGGTGGGAGTGGAGGTGGTGGTAGTGGTGGGTCAGTCGGTATGAAGGAGATCATTCCCGATCCACCGATCATCAAGTTCAACATGGCGGACTGTAAGTGCTTCTGTACGATAGACCTTTTTGTAGTATGGTACAATGTTCTCAATGAATATGAATCTTCAAGGAAGGGCCATTCGAAGCAGGATTCGATTAATGATTTTAAATCCTAAGCTTCATCCGATTCATTGAATCTCTGACTTATGTCTAATGCTGCGTTTATCCAATTTCACCAGATCCCTGCCACGTGCTGCCCGAGGAAGTTGGACAGATAGCACGCTTGATTGAAACTTTGCAGCTGCGCCAAACACTGCTCTCTGAGATCACGATCCTGTCCGAGGACTCGCTCTGCCCGATCTGCTACGCCAAGTCCAACTCCGCTGCGTTCGATCCGTGTCAGCATCAGTCTTGCGAGTATGTATCCTGTATTGATCGATCGTTCCGGACCGCACTTTGTGTAACAATCCCTCATTTTCCCCACAGAACCTGCATAATGCAGCATCTGATGAACAGCAAACAGTGTTTTTACTGTAAAATTCTTATTCTACGCGTGACGCGGCAGGATGGTGCCATTATATACGAGGCTTGTTGCACACCGCCAGCCGTACCGACCGCGCCGATCATTCCACGCATGGATGTTTCCCCTATAGTGCGCACCTCATCCACCACACCGACAGCAGGAACGGTAGACGGAGAGAACGACGGTTCGGAAGTTTCATCGCGTAGTGTCATCGATGACTTTGACGGGCCTCATGATGATGCAGCATAGAAAAAAAAGCCGTACAATTCACACACAAGCAGCATTTGAAAAATGCATGAATCATTCAGGCTTTTTTGCGCGAAAGTCACAAATATTCTAGTCAATGAAAAAGCCGTTTGTTATGAAGCGGATGCTTAAAAAGTAAGGATTACCAACAAAGCTTTGAACCATCGAAAATGTGATCTTGCAGTAGGAAGAGGGGGATCGCACGATGAAGGTGCTTTGCCGTGAATGCAAGGATTCTTTCTAGTTAGCTAATTTTTCTTCTATCTGCAGATGTTTTCCTTTCACCGGCATTCTTTCAAAATCCCATCCCTTCAAAACTTCCTCCTACTAGAACCACCTTACCTCAATACTACTACCATTTTGCTCAGCTCAAATATACGTATCCTGTAGTACTTTTTTCATAGACGCAACGGAATCTGGATAAAAATAAGCTTTGGGACATAATGTTCTAATGTGTGGAACGATACACGCACAATGGATAAATGTGTTCCTATAATAAAGAAGATGCCTGACGCTACCTGAAGCTGCCCTTTTTTTTCGAACACGCGAAGTAGTACAATAAGTCAGCCATTATCTCTCACACTTAAATTAGTTTATATTTGCAATTGATGTTTAGTGTCACTCCCAACATCTAACGTCAACCACCCAAGTGCATGTTTTCAAACTTTTCCTGGTTGTAAAAACCGGCCCTTACTTGCCGCCCGCCAAAGAATCTCCCGTTGAGATCGACCACCGCTTTGATGGCGCTTTCCATGCGCTTAAACTCGACGAAAATGCGAACCGCTTCCTCGGGCACCACGTCCGGCACCTCGTGAATAACGACCGTTACCACCTCACCGTACTTGTTATTACATTCGTCCTTTACCTCCGGTTCCAGCTCATCGTCCACATCGCCCGGACCGACCATGTTCTGTTGGGAGGTGTACATTTTAAATAAAATTAAATCTGCCGTAACGGTTAGGAGCGCTCAAACACTCACCCTTAGCAGAACCACCTTGCTGGGCGATTTCATAATCTCAGTAATCGAAGGTTCACCGGCGGCCTGTGCTGCTGCGCTCGGTGGGGAGGAGGTGACTTCGCTGACGGCCGGAACACCGAAGGCGGAGCTGATGGTGGCTGGTATATCTTTCTCATGCACGATCCGTCCACCACGTTTGGAAGTTTTCTCCACCTGCAGTGCGACCGCCATGCCTTGTTCCTGCTTGCCCAAGCCCTGTCCATCTTTGAAACCGTATTTTGCCATAATTTTCGCTGCAACCGAACTACCACCGTATGCGGCGAGCTGTGAAACTCTGCAATAGGAGAGAAAACAGAAGCATAAGCATATAAATTGGGGTCGGGTTGGTCTTGTATGACAAAGAGCAGTAGACATACTTAGATCCTCCTTCCGCGCCAGGGACGCCACCAGCGCTGAACTCCTGCAGCGACGGTGGAGGTGCAATGGCCGCGCCGGACGGACGGCTTTGCCCGGGACGGAACTCTTCCTCGTCGTCCGACGATGGACGGCCCGCAAACCCACTAAATTTCTTCGCCCCCGGACCCTCATCATCCGGCTGAGCACTGTGACTGGAACTGCCCGCAATACTGCTGCTGCTACTGTTGCCGCCACCACCGCTGTTCATCCGCATACCAAACGAACGTTTGTATTCCCGCCGGTTTCTACCGAACCCGCCTTGCAGTGTTTTAATCGGGGGTTCCTTCGCTTTCCGGTCCTTCACCAACTTGTCGTACTCGTTCGGCCACATCGGATCGTACTCGTCCACCACATCCCAGTTGTAGTCGTCGGACGCGGCCACACTGACCGGATTAGGCGTGGCACTGGTCGTCGTGACCGTGATGGGTGCTTTCGAGACCTTTACGACGGTGTTCGGATCTGCCAGGGACCCAGAGCCTGTGGTTGGGGTGGTGCCGGATGCCACAAACGGCGAGAGTGTCTGCTCATTGGGTTCCTTTTTCGCTTTCATCACAACAGGAGTAAGAATCTGGTGGAAGTTGGAAAGAATAGTGCGGATAAACGCATGCGGTGTCTACAACAAATACGGGGGGAGTAGTGCCATACCTTGCTGCCAGGTTTTCGCAGAATCGCTTTTGGAGTGATGGTCGGTTGACTCGCTTTCTTCACTTGTAGCTGGGGCTGAAACAGCTTTAATCCAGATGACCAGCCGGCCACCTTATCGGGGCCGTGCTTCGTATCAAGGTCATCGTAAAGGGCCATTGTTTTTACTGGTCTTACACCTGGGGAAAATTGGCGTTTGAGTGTTGCTTTTGCTACGAAATCGATACAAATGTGCGCTTTGTTTTTGATTTGGGACTGCTGCTGCTACTGCTCCGATGGCGACTGTTTTGACAGTTCAGTTGAATGTGCGTGAAAGTAGCTCAGAAAGGAGAAACACAACAAACGACGGTAAAAAGGAGAGGGGATTGTCTTGGCGCAGTATGTATGAGGACTTGGAATGATTAGCTTTGGTAAGTGGTTGGATTGTTTTACATTATGCAACTAACGCAAAAAAGTTTATATGAAGGAATATAAACTTAAACTAACATAAAGGGCACGGATTGTAATACTTTTTTAGAACGGGGATCAGCCAGAGCGAAAGAAGTTTTTGTTGACGTTTAAGAGTGGTTCTGTCAGGGGGTTCCATGGTGTAATGGTTAGCACTCAGGACTTTGAATCCTGCGATCCGAGTTCAAATCTCGGTGGAACCTACATCCTATCCTCAATACACTTTTTTATTTTTTTAAAACTTAGAAATTAGTATGGTTTTCAAAAGTTTTCCAAAAGTGAACTACAAGTCATAAGAATTTTAAATTTGAGTTTTAGATAGATATTCTGTAACGGGATGAGATCCGTACCCTTTTGAAGATCCCACCCAAGTCCTATCTCAACACACCTTCGTCCAAATCCATCACGAGGCCCTCCAGAGACACAGGTACTGAAAGGTTTGGGCGGGCAGACAACCTGCCCCACGTAAACATCGACTAACCTGCTTCAATGGACTTTTATATAAGTATACAAGGAACTTTGAGACCTGGACTACCCGATTTACAGAGACATTCAACCTAATTTAAAACCTTCTTTACAAAGGGAACAAAATTTATTGGAAAAACAATAGTGTACCCAAATCTCGGTGGAACCTACGTCTCTCTATTTATCTATTTATTTGAATTGTATTTTGTATCTATTTGAACAGTCCAGGTTATTGTCTAGGGTCTAGAAAAAACAGATCCATCGCTCCCTGTTCAGATTTCAGCACCCGACTGGTGGAAAAGCGAGGAAAATTTCGAGGATATTCTGCAGAGGTCCCGGTCCCCACTTAGATCGACAATTTTCTCATTTTCAAGTAAACATACAAGATTTTTTTTGTAGAAATGATGAGACTGGAATTGTATGTATAGGAAAAAGTTCGATGAAAACATGAGCAATACTAAGAATTTCAAAATGTCCGTATTTTCAATCAGAAACGTACGTTTGCTATGAAACTTACGTTTTGCAGGTTAAATTATTCATTTTCCATACGAAAGAAACATAGTGGAAGCGAATTTCGTTCTAACTGGAACTGTGTTAATGAGGTTATGTAATCCGCCCTCCATCGTGTGGGGGTATAGCTCAGTGGTAGAGCATTCGACTGCAGATCGAGAGGTCCCCGGTTCAAACCCGGGTGCCCCCTCACCTGATGCTTTTTGTTGCTGCGTTCCCTTATTAATCAAATCAAAGCTTTGCTGCACACATAGCCTCTCCTCCTTCTTACCACCCATACACAATTTAAAACTGATCCATTCCAGCAGAAAGCTATTGTATAAGCTTCAAATGATTTCCCATTCTTCTTCATTGAACTTGAATTCATTAGTACATGGACAAAAAAAGAGAGGTTCCACCGAGATTTGAACTCGGATCGCAGGATTCAAAGTCCTGAGTGCTAACCGTTACACCATGGAACCGTTGACGCCGTGGGCGGCTCAAACGTCTATTTATAACTTCGATACCTGCTGTACATAAATCCTAGTTTGCATTGCATTCTTTTCACACTGGTACATGTGCAGGGACAAAAGTCGTTCAACATCAACATTTTTTGTGATTTCTAACGAGTACTGCTCTAGTAGTGTTGAAAGTTAAAAGACAGATGTTTATATAAAGGAGCCATGGATGTCATCATGATCGAAAATGTAGCCATAAAAATGATAACTAAAATATAGTACAACGTGACACATATTTTTATTCATTTCGTATTCCACAGTTTACAACAATTACTTCTGTACTACCTGTAACATGTGAAGACTAATTCATTTAGAATTCATTTTTCTTAACCTTTTTTTTAATTGTTTTTGAATTAATTATATGTTTATATTTTATACTGCATTTTTAAACCTTACTTTTGTGAATTTCCCATAGCCCGACTGAGAAACGAAATCCAACTTTTTTTTTTATTAACTAAAATTTTGCGGGTTTATTTTTTAACCTAGTTGTATAACCTGAATACATGTAAATAATTGATTCATTTATCTAGGATAATTTTGAAATTACTTTTCTTACCTTGCTGGCTGAGACAACTGTTACTTCAAAAGAGCTTTGCCTATTTATCGTCTCCGTCACTGATTTCTGGCTCATCATAATACAAAGAAACGTCTTACGAATTCCGTTGATCTGTTGAAGACGAGCAAACACACATTATATGAATTAAAGAAGATTTGATATCAGTGATGGGATCCAGATCGGATTCTAGGATCACTTTTGTGTCTTCAGATTCCTGGGACTAGTTCCTAGTGAGAGCCCTCCTAGCGGCAGTTTAGTTTAGCGTCTGGTTGCCACCACCGACGTTCAGACATTCCAGAGTTAGCTAGAATGTCCACCCCCTTCCTGATTTGCCATGCATCATCATCATCATCATCCACATCGGATCGGTCGGAACTATGTCCGTGTACCGATTGATTGCGGATTTTAGATGATACATGTTACCACTCTGCACGAACGAGGACGTTTCAGGATAGGAGTTGGATGGGAAAGCCTAGTCCCCTATTAGAGGGGCGTTCGGATCCCATCCCATTGCAGAGCATACAGGGGTTTACAGCTCAAAAAACAAGTTTGTATAAACGAGAAGTGTTGAGGAAAGTATCAATAGAGTTTATTGATCTTTTAAATAATCAACAAAAATGAAAAAGACTAAAATTGAAATTATAATTGGATTCGAATATCTGCTTTAAATTATATCTGGGCGATTAAAAAAACAATTATTTAATTACATAAAACGTTACATAGTACAATTAAATAACAGTCTTGTTTGTTAGCCTGTAAAACCCTGTATTTTGTTTTTGATATTCACCACAAAAAATGGTATATATGTTTTCCCACAACATAAATGAGCTTCGCATCCAAGGTTTTATGTTTTTTAGTGTAATGTAGTGTAAAAGACAAGTATTATAAAATGAACAGTTGAACAAGTGGGGAATGTAAAATGAGAAACGACAACCCTTTGCAAAATGACTCTACTCTTGAAGTACCGGTATCAACCGAAGACGAAGGAGAATAAGACGCCATGTAACCAAAGAAGAGTTGAGACTCAATCCGCAGAGCACACCGAGGGCAGCCTGTTCTCAACGGCAGAGAAAACACTGCCCTGGTGAGCCATTATAGTAGCGGTCTTAGGCTGGGGGCAATTTAGATTCACTCCTGGCAAGAGCATCCTATATTGTCCCCCGTCTAGATGAGTGTCACGCAATCCTTGCTATGCATTTATCAGGTTTACCAAATCCGAATGCACATTGTGGAACAAGGCTACAGGACGCTCCTACATAGTGGACTTTGCAAACCCACTTATGTGACCCACCACCTGGGACATTCAACTCAAAACGAATGAAGTGGAACAAACAGCGAGAGAAGGAGAGTAACAGTAACAGTAACACATCTCAACTCCTCCCTGCTATGAGTAACAATATCCATAGCTGGAAGAGTTGAGGGGTGTTACTCACCAGTGGCGGCTACACTGATTGTCCGCTTGATGACCAGACCTTGAACAAGTAGTTTGAACTGGAATGTAGAAGCATTGGGAAAGTACCTTTAACTGGGACTTTACTTTCTTATCTGACCCTTATCTGGCTTATCTAATAACTTGATGATCTCGTAACTTTTAGACCCATCGCTTTCAAACGAGATCTTAACAACACCGGGCCTTTATAGAGGCCCGACGTTGTACAAATCTCATTAGGAATCACAGCATTTCTGCGTATAAAGCATTACTACCCTTACTAACTTTTCCTTAAATAATGTATTAACATGCATTCCTTACGAACGTATTTACAATATAGCTCAAGAAACACGGTAGCTACTCAATATCGAACATTACAATATAAATGAGTGTTACTTGCATGAAAAACAACATTTGCGTCAATTGAAATATCTTAGGCCTAAAAATACACGACTTGAGATTTCCGCTATCTGCAAAACCCGTACCTGGTTTAAAGATCAATTTGGTTGTCATTCCTCCAATCGTGCTTTCGTTATCGCGGTACGATTATTTCTTGGCTTTCGTTATCGCAGTGCATGGATGGTATTGGATCCATGATTTACGAACGTGAAACGTGATTTTTATTGTTTATTTTTTTGAATTTTATCATGCTATTTGCAAGGTGAATTTTTATCGCTTTCATCAGACGATGTCTTTGGAAAATTTTATGTTAAAGCGCAGATAGTTTTGTCTGCACCTGCTACCCTGTAGGCAATTCCAGCACCGGTGCCCCTTTGAAGAGTTTTTTACAGCTCCCGCAGCTGTTTATATATATATATATATATTTCAAAAGTGAAGTGGTCTGGAGCAAATTGACTTTGCTCGACCTAACAAACACTTCATTGGGCTCTGGTACAGAATTTGCGGCATGTAACAGCCAGACGAAAGCGATACAAATTTACCTTATAAATACATGCCCCTTGATAACCCTCTAGAATTGTTAGAAATAAATGGAAATAGAAAATTCTCTACTAGCTCCATATTTATGTACCTTGAAGTTTTATAAAAAAATTGACCGTTCAGGAAATCTCCGAGATACGCGCGGAGGTCCGATGCACTAGAATTTGGGGATACGCGGTATTGTAAATTTGACAGTTCAGTGACAAACAGATAACTTTTTTTTGTCATTTTTTGTTTGTTTGTTTTATTCAGTAGCAACGGTTAGGCCGTATTGCTTTTAGCAATGTTTTTAAAGCAATAGATATAGATTAATTAAGAGAGCAACAATTTGGGATCTTAAACTACAACTTTCAATCGTAATTTCTCACATTACAGCAGCGGTTTCGCTGAAATATGAGAAATTAGACGTAAGCTGTAATTCAAGAAAAGTGGTTTCTCTTCCATGGTATGGTATTAGTAATCTCGCATTCAAACACAAAGACCAGCAAACGAGGGGCACAATTCGGTAGTGCAATATGTACCGCAGCTAGCTCCAGCACCAGGAGGCCGCTGTTTAGCTAAGGCAGGAAAGGCACTATTTTAACGAAGCGACAGTGTCCAGTGATGGTTCCTGTTTCCGTACCAACCGTTGCTTGTTGTTGCGGTAGTTCAGATTTAAATTACGCTAGTGAATTATGCCTCGTGTATCATGGCCTGTTAAAACCTCAAAATGAGACTTCGCTATCTAGGGTGTGTGGTGTTGAACCAACCATCTTCTTCTTGGGTGGCACAACAACTCTTGCTAATAATAAAAGGCTACAAAAGCACTGAAAAAAATGTACATATGGAATTTTTGTTTAATGTGACTTAGTATACCCGTAGAGGGATTTGAATGGTAGGTGGGGTGATGGCAGTCCAAATGGGATTTGATACAACATCGGACCTTATGACAGGCCTACGCAGTTACCACTTAGACCACCGAACCATCCCAACCAATGATCAGTAAGGATAATTATAGGGAGAAATATTCGTCACGGAATGTTATTCCGTGCATAATTCAGCAATGCCGCATTTTTAAGGATATAATGAACATTTTCATCGAAATATTAAAACGTTTCAGTCGATATAATTGACTCATTCAGAAACTTATTAATTTGTTCGACAGTAGACGTTGACAGAATTCATTTAACTTATATTGAAATTGTCAACACCAACTCTGGAAAACTGTAATAAAGTTTTGAAAGAATAAATTATATGGTCAAACAATTCAATAGCGCGCTGAACATGTCAATAATAATACAGAAAATCTACACAGTACGCCATACTCGGCACATACGCGATTCCGTAATTCCGCTAGCATTGTAAAATGACAGCCCAACAAGTTCAGTTAATACAATTTGAATCAATTTATGTTACTTTAGGTAATTTAAACCAAGTTTAAACAGGATGTGACCGCATAATTTTCTTACGAACTCTTGAACAAATTCCTCATAATCTCTATAAAAATAAAGAAAAAAATGAATAATTCTCTAGTGAACTCTTCTCGGAATGATATATAAACGATATTTCAAGGAAATTTAGACGCGCGCGCGAAAACTCGATATACGCTAAAGCTCCTCAAAACATTGCAGAATATCAGGGAGTTGCAGTATTATATTTAAGTTTGTGAAGAATGTGAATTCGTAAGAAAATGATACGACATAATGTACAAATCTTGGATCTCAGAAACGGATCAGAGCCAGTGACCAAAAGGATGGCTCTGTGTAACAGTGTAGTAGGAAAAGTCATAGAAAAACATCATAATACACATAGAACACAACGAGAGTTAAGAATTTTGGAATTTGAAAGAGATTGTTTAGAGTTAAAAAAAAGTGTCGCACTCCAAATGTCACTTGTGTAGTTTGTAGTGTAAGTAAGTAAATTCGTTGAATGGCGAAAAAAGTGTATTCGATTTGAGGCGAAAGGTTGATTGAGCAAAGCTCCTTGGAGAGATCACGGTGCAGCTAGCTCACACTACACCGATTGTAAGGCTGTTGAATATTCATGGAAGTGATGATTATTATTGAATGTAGTGTTTAGGGTGAAAACAAAATCAAGGAAAATGTACTTACCGTCACTCTCAAATACAGTACTACCTTCCATGACACACGGACCAGTTAAAAAGGTTCTGAAACGGTTGAAAAAAAAAACCAATTGAACTATTTCTATGATGTATACACTCATATAAAAAGGGTCTGGGGAACGTAATAAGCGATATGACTATGAGTCATGCGGTGTTTGTAACACTCACACGTACGCTTTCCTGTGACGAAGCATGTCAATTTTTGAATAAACGCTGGAACAAAGGGAAAGCCGGCGGAAGCAAATATGATCATGTGTAAAAATGTTAAACAAAAAGGCATGTCTATCGGTACGATAGGAGTAAGCTTCGTTGGTATCAGTTAATCCTCCAAATACCATCACATATTGTCTTGAATAGATATCAGAACCGAACACCTGCGCCTTATTGTGTCGGTATCAAACCACGTGGATAAGAAATCACCAGCAAAGAGGCTGCTATACTACATTCCTAAATTTGGATTTCTATCTAATTTCTAAATTCTAAAAAATCGTGCGTATAAAGTGCACTAGAGTGTGTCATAATTACCGGCCTCACAAGTTGATCGGTGTCCTTCACAAAGGAATATCACTGAACCACCTGCTAGGGTGATGCGGAAACACTAGAATATTAAAAAGGCAAATCTAAACAAGCTTGACGATCGACTAAAAGGCAAAGTAAACGAACAACGGAGTATATGCGCTCGAGACTGAAAGGTCCTATAGGGACAGGACCTAAACTGTTGAACAAAATTGGCAAGAACAAAACAATTGTGCACGGGCACCACGATAAACTGAACGCTGAACTGAACACAAAGCGAGCGTCCGACACCGACGGTTCCGAATACAGATATGAAGCGGCAGATAAAGTACAACACAACACCACGTCCGTGCTACTCCTGGATGGACAATGTTCGATGGAATAGTCCATCAAATACGACAAATACGGTTTTCTCGGTGCATTTTGACAAATTTCAATGAAAAAGCCAGGGCAACCAAACATAGCATTTTTTTCTTTATTACGCTACAGGATTTGCGATTTTTCTACATGAAGAAACTTAAAAATACGTGTTATTTTCATAAAAGAATAATAATTTGGTTTTAGCTTCCTCAGATTTACATGTCATTAAGGACTGCTTAAAATAAACTTTACCAAATAATTCTACTATAAGCATCCTGTTTCACAGACACCCAAAGACAACCAGAAAATTTATCGTTTTAAAGGGTTAGCGTACCAGACGAAATAATATGGAATTATAAAGTAAAGAGCTTTTCGCATAGGACACATCCATACAGACTGCGATTGAATAAACCGAATTGATTGATGGTTTCCGTATCTAGATTATCAATAAATTAGTTTTAATTTTTTTGAAGCAATTTGAGTTTTAATCGATTCGCAATCATACTAGAGGAAGAATGAGTAACAACGGAAAACAACGATGAAATTGAAAATATATATCAGCTGTTCGAATACTGCTCGACTGCCACTTCGAACGATGACATTCGAGTAGATACCACGTGCGTCCATCAAAAATGTGTTGTTTACATACAGAGCAGTTAGCACGCGAGATCCAGAATCACCCCTTACCGGCGCACAACATGAACAGTTTTACCGGCTTTTCCGATCTGTGTATTCCAGTAGCACCGCCAGAGACACTACACGACATCATTCGTGAAGCAGTAGAATGTAGGTCGTGGAAAACAAAAGGGGTTCGTAGCAATTGTATTAATATTGGCAAAATCTTTGCAGTAGGATACAAAAATGTGGCAATCGAACAAATACTGGACGATACCAAGGATCTACCAAACAAGGCGGACGTCGTCCCAGAACCCTACTGTTTAAAGAAACTAAAGGTGAGTGATGATTCCCGTCCTTTGTAAGTTCGACACTTAGGAACGTTTACCCTATCCCAACGCACCAGGCTTCGTTTGGCGGTCAGATTCGTCTGCTCAACCGATTGACCGTAATCTTCAGCGAAACATCCGTTTCGCTGGCACTGAACCGGTCGAACAACATTCGCCACTACAACCTGATAGCCGCCCTGCCAACCAATGAGAACAGCTACCAGTACGCCTGCCAAACGATGGTCTGCGACATTGTTACGTACAACACCGAGACGATTGATCTGCGAATGAATCGAAAGTATCATTTTCTTGCCGTCGATCGAAACGTAGCGTTCGAGCTTAAGTACAGCCCAGCCATTGTCAGTTCGGTTGAACGGAAGGCTACGATTACACGCGCCCATCGGTACCATTCGTTCGGAAAGTCCAGGAATGTGATCATCTCCAGCGCTGCAACCAGTCCGTACGAGCTAAGAAGTCCATACGATATAGCAAACCTGTAAGTAGCAGCTAGATTATTACACCGATATGTGCAAATAATAGTATGCCCTTGTTTTGCAGCGGGCTTATCTTTGGGCTGAGTGAAGAGCAGTCCAAGGAATCGATCCGGGGCATCCCCAACCGGATACTGCTGTCTGCCGAGGGACGACGGTTTGGCAAGGCGGGCGTAGTGATAGCTCGCCGGGAAAGGAAGGCCGAGGACAGTGACGATTATTCCGATTCCGAGCTGGAGGAAGATATCAGTGACGGTGATAACGAGGAAGACGGGGAGGAAGAGGAAGAAGAGTTGGATGATGTTAAAATGGACGAGGGCGAAGGGACGGAAGAAGAGGAAGACGATGCTGAGATACGGCGGCCATCGAAAAAAATTAAAACGGGAAAATAGATACTAAATTAAAATAAAAATCATCATGAAAGGCAAACATGTTAACGAACAGTTCAATTTTTGCGCTTCTGTTTATACCCTGTAGGTCGAAACTGTACTAGTGTGCGTGGTGGTGCCGCGCGCGTCTATTCTGGACATGCGCCCCTCTCACACGCACACATTGACGCACACGCTCGCCGAAGCGCAGCAGCAGGCGAAGCAGGCTTTGGGCAAGTTTTCGCGACGCACACATCATCATTCTTCACTAGTCGGTTCACGCTCCGGACGAGATGAGCGTACGGTGTCGGTGGCACACGGAGCAGAAGTGACCATATATTTCTGCACCAAGAGTTTCAGTTTTTCGGGTGCACACAGTGTGTGACAGGATCAGGGACTTTCATCCTGTTTTTTCCCTGGCCGCTGTGGAGTACCGCGCGGCGAACAATTTTTCGTGCAGGCGTGCGAATTACTTCGGCCAAGCAGGGGCAGCAATTTGGGTGAGTTTCTTACGGGTGTGAAAAAAGTCCGTGAAGAGTGGAAGATAGAAGGTGGCAGCGTGGGGGGTTAAAGGGAAATAGGAAAGCGTTTTCGCAGGTCCCGCGATGCAAGAAAAGTTGTGTGATGGTGAAGCAACCGGCATGTTTCTGTGCAGTTGAAGAAAAGTTGTGAAAAGTGATCGATTTCGTGCCATTTTCCTGGTGAAGCGAAGCGAAAAAAGGGAAGCGTACGGTTTTTCAATGGTGGCGGTGAAGAAAACGAAGAACAAGTTTACGTGCCCACACTAACACACACTCTTCGGACGCAGTTAGAAAGAGAGAGAGAGCAGTGAAAGAACACACACATACAATCTCAACCTCAACTAAAGCTGCTTCTGCGAGAGTAGCACAGCAGCACCACCGCACGCCAGAGCAAGCAGGTCATGCAGCGCGTAAGAGGGAGAAAGAGAGAGACCGGGCGAGATCAAAATCGTATCGATGAGAGAAGAAACAAAATGGAGGTGTTTTTTAATGGGCGATGATGGAAGATCCGTGTGCGCTTTTTTGTTTGCGGCGAGTGCGTCTCTGCTGCGTGCGTGTGTGTAGCGAGAAATTTGGAGCCGGTGCTTGCTAAAGTGTGCGTGCGTGCGTGTGTGCAGAGTTTTGCTTTTTATTTATCGTGAAAATGCAGGAGGACAACCTGAGAATGTTGTGCAGAATTGTTTTCACAGTTCAGAAGAAATTTTGTGTTTTTAAAGTGCTGTAGGAAAGTGTTCGCGGAGTTTGCTGATAATGGTTGGTTGTCGTACTATGGGTTTGGATCTATCAGAATTGTTCCTTTTGTATTTGTATTTTGTGATGTGTTTGGGGAGTTCAATCGGTGTGTAAATGATAAAATCTGCCAGCAAAAGTGTAACAATCGTAAGCAAAGTACGCGCAAGGTAAAAGCAAACTGTGAAGAAGGTGTGCAGTTCCCATACTTTTTCTCGCCGTCCTCGAGGGGCCCCCGTAATCTAGCCGCACCGTCTCATCATCATCAAGTCTCGTTGGTTGTACAGTGTTAACTTTGATTTGTGCACTTTGCTTCCCGAATGATTTTCGGTCAAAAGAGTTTGTTTTGGTTTCGTCGAATCTAGCCAATTAATGGAAGGGAAAGCAAGGAATTTTAAAAACAAACCAATGAACAAAAGTTCTAATATTTTAACTCTAGGATGAAACTCACCCGTCCATTACTCTCTTGACAATCTGTCATTAGGAAAAATTATTGAAAAATTCGAATTTCATCAGAGGTCGAAGCAATCCTGTTTGTTCCGTTGGCTTGCGGTCGCCGACAGAAGTATTGGCTATCAAAGATGGTGGATTTTTCGCAGCAGCATTTCTTGGTCCGCTGTGTGTGCGCGTTGTCGATTGAACATTTCGCTTCAATTGCAATTAAGAGCATGTGCATGGTGGTATTAGTGGTGCGGGTAGTTACGTTAATGCGTCTAAAAAGGGTCGCCAACACACACCGCACACACCCGCCGCATCATTGAAATGGTTGTACAGCGGGGTGGGTGGGCGTTAGGGAAGGAAAGGGAAGGCTGCAAGGGAACCGGAAAAAACGACGTGTGTGTAGAGTGCATGAAGATTCTGCTACCAGGGGATTATTGTGGCAGCGACGGTTCGAAGAGTTCCGAGTTCGATCGCAAAAGACGCGAAAGAGAAAGCATCGAATTGTGTGTGCGCCGCGGACACGAAAACGATGCGAACAAACAAAGTAGATAGAAGAAGAACCTTAATGGCAGTGTGTGTGTGTGTGTGTGTGTGTGTATGTGTGTGTGTGTGTGTGTGTGTGTGTGTGTTTGTGCATGCATTTCGAAGGTGCGCTGTGTTGATGTGAAGGGAAAGAAGTAGGAAGGGTGGGAGAGCTGGTGAGAAAAGATTGGTGAGCAAAAACAAAACGAAGCAGGAGAACACAATTATTTGTGGTCCTCGTATGAGGGTTGTATTGCGACAATCAATATCGAGATGTGACGTTTCGACCGGCGGTAAACTGCTCGAATTTCGACGCAAATCCAATCGAATTTTGGAAAAATTTTGGCTGTGTCCTGCGATGGACTGATTCCTTTATCACAATCATAACACTTCATAAGATAACTCTCAAGCGTTGTATACCGTAAAGTAAACAAAAGACCTTAGCTACTTTATGAAGAGACTTGGTGGATTCTTAAAGACTTCGTAGAGGCATCAAACCCGGAACTTGCTTTTTATTAGACAGATTATGTAGATTATTTTCCCATCGCTATTTGAAGAGTACCGGTGGTAGAACAACTCCTCTGATAACTGGTCAATGAAGAACCCGTGTGTCACCAAGTAGAATTCATATCAACCGTCAACTGTGGTCAATTAAACGCAAAGCACCACATGCGCTCGAAATTTGTGAAAATTATTTGGTATTCCTGATTTCATTTACGAATGAGATGATGTTAGCAAATTATGCTACTTATCCCGGATTCAATTCAAAGCAATTGCTTGATAACTTGTTAACCTCTGAGACCAGCAAGCTGGCCTAATTTGCATTTAATTGCAGGAAAACAATCACCATCATGTTTAAATCTGTAAAATTTCGATTTCAAAGCATTTTTGTAGGTACAAGCTTAGTTCGACAAGCGCTTTTGTCATAGTCTGTTGCTTAAAGAAATCGTTTAGTTGTTGTTTCAAACAATTAAGTTTTATAGCAACATCGCTATTGACATTTAAAGCAATCAGATTATTTATCAATAATTCATGTTGTTACAATTGAATTTATTACTAGATCGTTAAGAATCAAAGATTCTGTTTTTTGCGGCTCATGCCTCTGCTCACCGTGTTCCCCGTGAAGTGAGATGAGATTTGTCTTATCTTTCTCATCTTCATCACGACGGAGTGCTGTTCGACGCTCTTCATCTCAGTTTCGAACTCACCCGTACATCATTCCTTTTCATAACACTCACACAATCACGCAAACGTGCCACTATTATGCCTCCTATGTTTACCGGCTTATGGCGACGCGCCGCGGCGAATAAGCGAAACGAAATGTGATACCGCGAATAAAGCAGGAAAAGAAAAGAAGGGCAAAACGACACCGTTCTCTTCTGTGTACACTACAATGCCATCATCATCGGCTGGTGTTTAATTGTAGCATTTTTCTATCTTTTTTCTTTGCATATTTTCCAGCAGTTTGCTATGAGAGAGAGAGCACACTTTAATAAGAAGTACTAGACTGTTGCAGTCCTCCAACCTTAAACAAGCTTTTACGCTTCGGGTTTTGCGTGGCGTGCCATAGATACAGCCCAATCGTTCCACCTTCCTATCTTTCCCAATCCCTTGCATCTTGCCCCGTGTGGAGTATGTTCCACCTGTATGTATCGGCACGCTTCGAGGTTTTTCTTAGTCTCGCATACCGGTTTCCTTGTTTCCTTCTTTTACGTTTTACGTACATTCTTTTTATCGTCCGATGAATACGAAGCGAAAGAAAGGATTTACAAGAAGATGGTGGAGGGGCGACACAAAACTCGATTGGCTGCAAAGTGAGGCTTGTTAGTTTAAAGTGTCGCTAATTTAATAGTGACTCTAGGTGTTGGACGCCCGTCGTTTGCGCATACACCTAATCGTGAGATGTACAGAAACCTTTTTCGATTCTCAATGACTCTTTCTCTTGACACATGTCATTGTGTCAAAACAAGGACAGAATGAATAATTTAATGCAAAGAAACAAAAAAAACATGAATTAGATTCGAAAAGTTTTATTCATTACCGCAAAATAGTTTATTTGTTTTTCATTACAAATGCTTTCGCGTTACGCGTAAACTGTTTCGATCTTTCGAACAACCGTAAACTCCACGCAAGCAAGCAAGGAAGGAAATCGGCGATGATACGGCGAGACTGTGCTAATACGGTGTGATGACGACGGCGCAAAGTACGTCCCCCCGCGATGGGAGAGGATGAAATGTCAAAAGAGAAAAAGAGAGCGGCCCCGCGTTAAATCAATGATCAATTGTGCTCCCTGTCACTGCGCCAACCATTTCGAGCGAAGTCGAAATAGCGCAATAAAAAGGGTTTTGTGGGGACGGATGCTTTTGCTATGTGCTGCGCTATTAGTAGTGGTGGTGGTGGTGTGTATGTGTGGATTGATGTGCTGTGACATGAAGAAGTAAAAGCCAAAGACGACCGACGCCCGGACATCTCCATATTTGCCTGCTGAGCCCCAAAGCCGAAGAAGCAATAGGCAAATGCGCTGAGAGTGACAAAATTAAATGAGACATGTCGCCCAATGGGAGGGTTAGTTTTGGAGCATTGAAATGGGGATGGCGGATATGCTTCGAGAGGGGCTACGCCTTCACTTCTCACCCCCCTCCCCCCGTTTATAACAGTTCCACTACTCCCCATCGCACAGATTATAGGTGATGATTTCGCATTTTCGGCGTTGTGTTACCGACGCGGCCACATTTCGATATTTACGTATATGTAGAGTGAAGTTGACTGTACGTCTGTGTAACGAGCTCGAATCTTTGTACGGGCATGTACGGCTGCTGCAGGACTCAAGATGATGCCGTTCGGTGTTTGATTTCGGTGGTGTGCCGTACCTTACCACCAACGGTCGATTTGAAGAAGCGCTGCCCGGATTCATCATTGAAGAAGAATGAACAAGGTAAGTCAATTTACAGTTCTTCTTGGCGTAACGA
>KB671798.1:755080-778326 GCA_000349105.1 Anopheles epiroticus | reverse complement strand
GATGCAGAGTGTGTGTGTGTTTTTTTTTTTTAGTTTACAACTCCACCTACCCCCCCCCCCCCACCCACACACACACACACACACACACACACACAGACGAACATGAAGTGTCGGTAATGTACTGGCGAGTTCTTGCTCCCGTCCCGGGCGGGTGTTCGTGCCGTTCGTTCGGGGCCCTCGATTTCGCGGAACGCTATCTGCTCCCGAATCCAATGTATGCCTAATGACCATTGCGAGAGGTAAATGCGAATGTGGAAGAAATTAAGTGGTACCTGGACAATCTTGTTGCCGGCCGCGGTCCCTTCCCCGGGACCCGTCACGTACTGACGCTAACGGTGCGGTTAATCAAGGTAATAGCAGCGTTCGCACGAAGTTGCCTGTTGTCTGTGTGTGAGTGTGTGTGTTTGTGTTTCCTGTGTGGAGTCGTCGTCGAGGTACAGTGTGTGACACACGTTGGTCAAACGCCTGGGTTTGACTAGTCACGTCAAAGCGATGTACTAGCAGCAGAGTGATTTTGTTGTGTTCTGGAGCGAGGGATGAACTTTCCACCACAGCTATGCCCTGGGTTTGGAAAAGCCTGGAACATTATTTACCCGCTCCAGTAGCCAAGTTGTCGTCCATCAGTGTGCGCTCACGTAAGCGAGCGGGGTCTTCATTCATACAAATGCTGCCCAGCGGTTGTCCCACGCGGACCTGCGTGCCTCTGATGCTGCGGACGTGTGCAGATGCCGTAGTGCAGATCTCGGCTCCCAGTCACATCCGGTGGCAGGCCCGCAGTGTCCCGACGTCCCGATTCCTGGAGAAGACCACCCGACGGCTGGACGATCCTCCTGCCCGAGAGGGTGAAGTTCGTGAAGCGATGATGGTGAGATATGCAAAACAGGCCCAGACACAGACCCAGTGTGGCAAGGCAGAGAAGGCCACACTTCGGTGGCCACGGCGACGGATGACTGTCATCGGTGATCAAAACACACACACACACTCATCGGGAGTCCCGGGATGAAACTTTGAACGTTCGGAATGTATGCTCCTTCCCGGAATTCCCGGGCATACGGGGCCTGGGGGACGCCCCCGACTCGACTATCGGGCCCGCTTCATCTCAATTATTTTTGCGTCATTATGTCTGACACGGTGAGTGAGCATTCACTCTTCATTGCACGTGTGTGTGTGTGTGCCGTGTGTTTTCCATTCTCTTTTCGTTGGCCCACAGATCCTGTGCGTAATCGGAGACACTAATCAAAATCGTTCGCTGGTGTGGTAGCGTGGACCACAGAACGAGGGGAACAAAAACACGAAACAACCCCTGGAGCAAAGCGTTCCATTCGGCTGTGTCCAACACGCACCAGGATTTAGTGGCATTTTAATTTTGCTTCAATCTCCAAACGGGTTGCATAAGCATTTGAAATTGGTGGGTAGCAATCATTAGTTCGTTAGCTGTAACGCTTTTCTAGCACAAATTAAAGGTGTTCCCAGTGTAGTAGAAGTTTAGGGAAGAATTTATGTGTTGTCTTAAAGTCGTCCACACTGAAGCTCTGGTGAATGCTTCCCTTATATTACAGTTCTTCAGCACCATAAGGCTCGTTATTTCATATTATGGAAATTGACATGCTTTCACGAGTTCTCTAGAATTGTAGTCTCCGACCTGTGGCAACAGTGAGAAGTGAGCCACAGAAAATATTGTAAGACAAATGCCATGAACGGTTTCTGTTTTTATTTTATTTGCTTTCTGGACTTGGACCTCATTGGAATAAGGTATTTAAAAATTCCGTATTATATTTCTTTATAGAAAATAGAATAAAAATAACTTATACTACCTTTAGAGTAGAAAAAATAAACTATTGATTTAATTGCTTGTAAACTTAGGAGTGGTTCTTGTCTCAACTTGATTCGGCCGTATGTAATGGGCATTTTTCTTTTGAAGCTGTATATTGTTAGGTCACGGATAATCCGCCATCCCCCTTCACTCCCGGATAGTCAGACCCCGGATAATCGATCTCTCAATCCATCTGCACTCCAGATGAGCATCTTATCACATTAATGCTTTTGCTACTTGTGCTACTCAAGAAGAAGCTGATTACTTTATAGATTTTGGTGATGAAACAACAATTTAGAGGCGACTGACTTGACTTGCCAAATGTGTTGCTCTGACGAACCATCCGCACCCAACGTACTATAATATTTAGATGTTGTTTTTTTTAATAAAACTTGCTATAAAACTAATTGCTTTTTTTTTGTAAAATTTCTAAGATAACTCTGTTTTGGAAACACTTTTGATTTGATTTTGATATTTTTTTACTTAATTGCGTAATTAGAAGATTTCGATCCGAACCTGAAGGACATCTGTTTATCAACCATCTAGCTCATCAACCTTTCAGTACACTTGCTATTTAAGATTTTTTGACTAAATTTTAGCCAGCGAACTTGATGCTGTATTGTAACATTTCAGAAATCATTTTCATTTGTAAGCTCATCTAGTATGCTAGCAATTATTAACTCTTTTTTTAAAATGTAACGCCCCCATTGGGCGCATAACACCTCTTATTGTGTCGAGTAAATTTCACAAATAAAAAATATGTTCTGAAAAGTTTATAAATTTAATGGCAACGTTTAAAACAAAAAAAGAGAGTTTTACAAGAAAAGAGAAAATCATTCCACACCAATTAAACCAGACTAGCATTGCATGAGCTTCACACGTCTAACGCTTCAGCAACGGCTTTAAAACCGGTGAAACATTTAACATCTTTTTCCAGCCAACCAACTCATTCCCATCGCAACAACAACGCGTTGCGTGTTTTTTTGCCCTTTCTCTCTCTCTCTCTCTCTCTCACTTTCTCTCTCTCTCTCCCTCTACCTCTCCAAGCGCCCCGCGAACGTTGCGAACCTCCACGAGCACGGAATTTAAATTTGAATATCAATCATCGTTTTTCGTCCGAAAAGCGCGCACTCAAACCCTAACCGGTCTGCTGCCCGTTCTTCCCGTGGGCTAACCTTTTACGCCCTTTTCCGTCCAAGCTTTTCACTGATGCTGGATTTGTTTCAGTATCGTATTCCCCCGTGCGCGTGTGTGCGCGCTTTTGTGTCTTTTTGCTGGGTGTGATTCTGACAGGATGATGAACTATCTATCTACCATGGTCGGCGAGGGTCCCGTCCCCGGCAAGGATCGTCCCGAGCGCGGTGGAGGGCCAGATTTACACCCGGGACGACGAGCAGATGGTTCGCTAATGGTGTAGATATCCGTCGCGGAAGTCCTCCTCTATCTCTCGCTGTTTTCCTGAATAGTTTTGCTTGTTGTTTTTTATTCGTGTGTATTTGTCGTGTTGCGTTACGAGCGGTTGAACGATTTAGCACCACGAAAACGCAACACAGCCGAAAGCGCGTCGATGAAGGGAGGAGATCATGACCAGCACGCTAATGCTAATCGTGCCTGCTCCCGTGCTGCCCGTCCGGTATCTCCTAAAAGTTGGGTTTTGTTTTTTTTTTTTATATTCTCCCTCCCTTCGGAAAAAAAGCTTCCGCTACATGGTGTAAACGCTTTCGAGCTGAAAAGAGTATCTCCATTCAGCTTCAGCGCTACTATGTAGAGGTACTTCACCGGCAAGTGTTGGCGATTTTCACCTGGCCCTTGCGGTCGGTACCGGTACACTGGCAGGCCTTAATGAAGTGGTCCTCGCGCCAAAAAAAAAAAAACCTGGACGCGCACGGCAAACCCAATAGCTCTCTTTTGCGTTTTTAATGCCAATTCCAATTCTTCCAAACGATGTCCACCGCAGAGATGGTCGGTGCGAGTATCGGATTAGCTTTGGAGACGCGACACGTGTGCTCCGAGGCGAATAATCGGCCGGAGATGGCTGGTTCTGCCCTTCCCGCAAAACCGGCAGCGACGAAGATGTCAGCTCGTTGACGCGACATCACTGCCCGTCTCGACCGGAAGCTATCAAAGCCGGACGGCAAACCTGACGGCCATTCACCATTTTTTGTTCCACTGTACTGGCGGTACCGGAAGGCTCGGGGGAAGGTTTTATCTGTTTTACTTTGCTGGAATTATACGGACGGCTGCTTGTTGCCTGTCGAACCGGTGGCCGGGAGAAGGTTGGATGGGGACGTTCGGAATTGAACCATGCCGGTTACGCCGTTTTAGCTTAGACAATGTATGGCTATTGTTTTGTTGCCAGGACGTCGGGACGTCAATTTCACACCGTCTGGTGCGAAGTAATCCTTTCGAGGGACGTTTGGAGTTGTAGATCCTGGCTCCTGGAACTGCAGCGTTTACAGAATTTTTCTTCTCCAAATATTAAATTGCAAAATCGATGTCTCTTTGTCAACACTTTTCTATATTTCTAGAGACTGGATTCTTGGAGTTGTAGATCCAGGTTCCTGGAACTGCAGAATTTAAGGATTTTTTTTTCTCCAAACTTGAAATTGTAAATCGATGTCTCTTTGCCAACACTTTTCCAATATTACTTTGGTGACGTTTGGCACTTAAATATTTCATTCCGCCGAATCCCGGAAGACTCTCGTCCAAAGGACGAGGGCAGCCCGTTCGCAAGAAGTTACAAAACGGGTCACGTACCTATTCTGCAACAAAACACCGTCCTCCCTGGTGGATCAGGATCAACATAATCACGTTTGCCGTCCGACCGGACCGAACCGGTTGCTCTGCACCGGCACTAAATTTATGAATGAAAACAACCGCCCTCCCCTCCTTGCTCGCATCTCCGCCCTCTGTACATCCGCAACGCCCGGAAGTCGTCAGGAACGGTGCAGCAGCGGCCGCAAAAGCTCCAAAGTGATCAAACTCATCCCACCGACGTGCACCGACGGCCATCTTTATGCATCCATTCGGACGGGATGGGACTGAATTTTTCATACCCTTTTTCGTCGGGGACATGCATCCCGAGCTCTCTGCTCCCCACCACTGCCCAGGGGATGCCACCGTACGGCAAGATGTTTTATACGCACCCGTGCGCCACCCGCTGGAGCAGTGACGAGCGACGAGGGCAGCATTCATTAGACGTAGCGGGGCGTCCAAACACGCGGGGGGGGGTGGCCCTGGCTATAGTCGTAAAACTTCTTCTACCTCCTCTGCTTAGCCGGCAGTATCCGGTGGGATGCCGAAATTTTAGCGCCCGTGCAACCGTGCACTGCGCACCTTTTGACATTTGCGCCGACAACGTGTCAGTAGCTCCGGGGTTTCGTTGCTTCCTTCGCTGGAAGGTCTGGGTCTGCAAGGTGGATGGACTAGAGCGAGGTCACAATTTACAACCCTAGTCGCTCCTACACCGCCTATGCTACGTTTGCTATTCCCTCCCACTTGCTCCGAAAGCTGCATCTCACGGGATGAGCTGGAATATGGATGACGATACATAATGGAAAACGGGTGCATTCCACAGTCGGCGACCGTAACGAAGCGCTCCGGTTTCCAGCGCTGGAATGAAACAATTACGCTTACCCAGGCAGGCGTGAATGCACCCTCTCTCTCTCTTTCTCTCTCTCTCTCTCTCTCTCTCTCTCTCTCTGTATGTGTGTCGATCTCCGCCTTTCCGGTGTCTTAAGTGATCCACCGTATCGATACGCCCGGCCTGCTGCCGCTACTGCTGCCTGGTCGGCCATTTTGTTGCTGCTCCAGCTTTCTTACGACCTCCTAGAATTCGCCTCCGGGCGTGCAACCGTGTGCAGGCAGGCACACACGCGTCCCGGTAGCAGGATGCGGATACCCATTTGCTTTCTTTTCGTCCTGTCCCGGCACTAAACCCGGAGCCAATCAAGATGGCGGAGAAATTGGATGACATGGCGAATGTTTCGTGGGTGCTTTTTTGTGTTTGTGTTGCTTGCTGGTTTTAGCTATAAAAATGAAACTATCCTGGCGTTGGGAGGCATCCATAAATTATGAAATAGAACGATTTCGAACTTTATGGCTATCAGCTTACGTCCAAATCGAGCGCTAGCGAAGTTGAGCCGACATGGAGGTGGCATCATCCGCACTCGCAGTTTTGTGTGACGAAGTAGTTTTTTTGCACACGATAGACGCGGCTGGATTTTCAATTCAATCAGCTTTATTTTTGACACGTTAAAGTTGTTTCACTATTCTCTTAGCACTTTCAAGCGCTAAATCAATTTATAGTCAAATTCATATACCCGGAAACATGGACAATGTGCACACAATGAAGGGAATGGCACGCAAGTCAAGTCGCAATTCTATAGACCTTCTTCAAGCCCCGAAGTCAGTGGCTTAAGCGTGACTGAAAGGGGTAAAGGTTTACCAAAAATGAATAAATACAAAGGTTTTGTGGATTATTTTGAGTATTTGTTGTTTAGAGCACATAAAACCGTTTCCCTCTCTCTCACGCTCTCTCTCTCTCTGTGTTAAAAGCGTAACGTATGTTATGGATGGCTCCTTTAAGCTGGAGCAACGTTTTTATAGTAGCGCTTCAGTGTTTGTTGCGCTCTAGCTGACAGAAGGCTGCTGCGTTTACACGGCGCTCGTCGAAGTGTTGTCTTCGTGTCATTTGATTTGTAGCAAAACATATTTTTCTTAACTTCCTTGTTTTCTTACTTCCTTCATCACATCCCCCTCCCTCCCCTTCCATTGTTTGTTGACGTGAACTTTTCAATTACATCGCACACCAGAGTTTATGGCCGGTGCCGCAGCGAGACGAGTCTCGGGAATGGGGAGGGCTGGGAATCGTTAAGTAGCAAAGAATAAATTTTATCCCCGGCCCACATTTCCCATGGTGAGCGGGTGACGTGTCTCATCGGTTGTGTGTGTGTGCCTGGGACGCAAGGACCTGCCTGCGGGAGGGTTGCCGTGTTACAAGTTTTATGTTAGTCCTTGCCGCCACCTCACGCCACTCGCTTCCTTGCGCATTCCTGGTGCGAGGTAGTGATGGTTTCGATGCGAAAGCTGCACCATCGTTGGATCAGAGACCGTTTCGTTCCAGTTGCTTTGCCCGTTGTCGGCTGGACCGTGTGGAGGGTAGAGGGCGGCAAGGCAGGACAAGTATTGCACTTGCTCACGTCCCCCCCCCCCCCTACTCTCTCTCTTTCGACGCCTCCTCCACGTGTTGTCCACTTTTGCGAGATGCGTTTCTTCAACTTCCGCTTGAGCGCTGAGAAGAGTGCTTTGTCCGCCCCGACCGAGAAGGGGCTTTTCTAACCTCCAAAACGTGAAGGCAAAACAAATAGAAGAGCGAATAGCGTGCAAGAAACTCCGAGCACGGAGCTAAAACATCAAGATGGTGGGCGCAGCTGAAAGGGTGCCTCGTCTCCGAGCCCAAGAACCGGACGGTTCCGGGTTTCGCCTGGCGGAAGGTTTCGGAAGTAACTGCCGAACTTTGGGTCTTTTCCCCGTCAGCGACGGCACTCTTTCTCGCTCGCGCCACTGCGGCGGGACCAAAAGGGAAGCTGGGCGCATAATGTAATAAATTTTGTATTGGGCTAGGTTCGGGTTTTTGGCCCCCTTTTTTTTCGCTGTTGCTGTTAGTCATCTTCTCCGTTTCGCGCTCTCGTTTCCCCCGCCCGAAGTTTCGATCGCTATCGTCATGGTGCACGCTGGCTGCTGGCCATCAGAAGGTGGCGTGGTGGCGGGTGGGAGGGTTTTTTATAGAGGCGGGAGATAAAGAGCTTCCGAGCTCAGTAATAAAGGATATTATGGCAGCCGGGGGAGCCGGTGGTCCAATCGCTAGTGCTGTGCGCTTTATTTTGCCTGCTCGCGGCGGTCGCTTGCCGTGAATGAAGAAGACCCTCAACCTACTGTGTTGTGTGCATGTGAATATGGGTGTGTGTGCTGTTTCTTCGGACGGTAAGATGTTGTGCTTTGTGAGGCAAAGAAAACTGACCGAAAAAGGCAAGAAAAAAAAAACCTCAAGGAAAAAGGAACTACTCCGTTGCAGGCTGTGTTCGACATGTTTGTCTTCGGCACGTTTTTCTCGAGCTGGTCGGCAGCCGTGCGTGTTTGGGGAGGGGGGGGGGGCGCTGGTGCGGGGGGATATATTTTTAAAATTACATACCCGCACCCCATCCCTTCCCCTCCCCGTGCAGGTTGCGGTAGGGTAAAATCCTTGCGTGGGGGGCGGGGGCAGGAGATGGGAGGTGCGATCCCTGCTGCTGCTGCCTTATTTATGCCGTGCGCGCTCCAAAAACTGCATTTTGGTTTTTTTGTTTCTAGATTGTCCCTTTTCCCCTGTTTGTTAATATTTTGCTCGCCTTCTTTTTCTCTCTTTCTCGCTCGCCTGGTCGTCTCGCTACGATTTACTATTTCTATTCCCTTCCCCGGTTCCACGGTCCCCATTTCCCATGCCGCCGCAATGGAGCTGCTTTATGGCGCACGCGAGGCACGGAGTGCATTGTGTTGGGCTATTGTCCTTTTCTGTTCCCCTCACTCGCATTAACTTTTATTTTCTCATCTTCAAATGTTCCTGTTTTCATTTTATTGCTGTCCGCCGGCACAACGTTTGCCGCGCAATCGATATTAATAATTCACCAGAAAAGAGCATGCCATTTTCCACCCTGCAGGCCCTCCCGTTGTGGGATGACCGCTAGTGGTCTGTTTTTTTTTTCTCTCCTTTTTATTCGTTGTTTACATCCTTTCGCTAGCGGGGTGGTTATGGCAACCGTTTCCGGCAGAGGGCGTAAGCAGCTCGTAGTGGACTTGCCATAAAGCAAGGTTAAATTGCCAACACTGGCAATTCGTGGTAAGTCACGAATAAATAATTGGTATATCAAAGGTACGAATTTCATTCCGAACCTACTAGATTCGTTCCATTCCACGAAAGGAAGATCCGAACCTAGGTTCAAATAAAATAAAAAAGTAGGGTTTTACACCTTTTTCACATGTTGTTGGTTATTTTAGAACTACATCGTATCAGAATGAAGGCAATGCACAAAATTCTAAAGAAAAAAAAAAGAAATAAAAGTTATAAAGTAGGACTAGTAGGAAAAAACTGTGATAAACAGAATAGACAAAACCTGATCTGAAGCATCTGTTTTCTTGCTATAAATAGTTTTCTCGCTTAAATGCAATATAAATATTCTAGATCTCCAACACTTCAACCCGCTCGAATAAACACGTTATCACTTTTGTGTTTGGCTAAATTATTATTTTTTTTTAATTTCTTCTATGGCCACTGTGCTCTTACAATTCCCCGCCTATCGTCCGGGCCTAATCGACACGCAAACTTGACTAGGTCCCTTGTCACACACGTATGGAGTCACCAACCAGCGGACAGTCTGATAAAGCCGTCAACTCGCTTCACTCCTACCCTTGGCACGGGAACGGGAACCGGGTGTGTTGGCAACCGCGGTAACGCTCTCTTGGAAGACGTTCACCCATCTCCTCTCCACCACATACACCCTTTTTTCTCCCTCTCCCCCCCCCTACATCATCCCACCCACCGTAATTGCATGACTGTAACGACACTCCCAGCCGCAGCCCTCGAAAGCCCTAGCTACCGTCTGGTTTGCGGCTGCGAGTGGAAAAGGCTTACATTCGTGATTTTCCTACTCTCTCTCTCTCCCGTTCGCCTCTGCGTGCACGTTGTTTCTGCATCCGCGTTCTAATCCCTTCCCGCGCGCGCATCCCGTCATATTCGCGCATTTCTCACGGTTTTTGCGCAGACCGGCGATCTACCAGCGCGTTATCAATGATCGTCATCGAACGTCCGCAGCGAAAATGCGCGCCCAAAAGGGGACCCCGCGCGCGGGCGCGCGCGAGAGCGAAACATGACTTCGGCCTGCGTTCGGCCTCGGCTCCGGCCGCGGCTGCACGTCGTGTGGGTGATCTCATGAGAAAAGCGTGATCCAGCCTCCCGTCCTCCCGTTTCTCTCCACTGCTTAGCCGCTCGCTCGGGCCAAGCCTAGATCCGCTCAGGTAGCTCATTTTGTGCGCCAACGTGCTCCCCACAGGGTCGCGCACACTGTGCCGCGTTTGATGCAACCTAACCCCGGTTGTGGGGGCCCGTCCCCCATAGAGCACGCACGCTGCATCCCAACCCGGCGGCTGCAGCTGGCTTATCTGCTCCCTTGCAGCGCGGAACCTAGCCTCCCCCGAACCGCTCGACATTTCCACGAAACGACTCGCTGTTGGGCGTTCGACGTTCCACCCGCCGTCTCTGTCGCTTTTTTGTCTTGGGCACAACCGTCCACGGCCAGCGGGCCAGCGCCAGGACCAGGAATCGAGAGCTCCAATCACAACCCCCTCCCCACCCCCCTTTGACAGGGGGGGCTGTCCCTTGATCCGCATGAAACGTAGATCGGATGCAGCGCTTCCCATAAAGTGCACTTTTTTATTATTATATCTTGTCTTGTTAATCATGTCTCACGCAGAATAATCGTGCGCAAACTAATGTTTTTTGTCGTGCAGCGTGCCCGCCAGCACACACACACACACACACACACATACACACAATCACTCCCACTCCCCTTCTTGGTGTCGTGTCCCCTCTCCGGCTGTCTGCCCTTCCTGGCCGGGGGGTCGGGTTGCTTGCGTGTTTGCCGGCGATGCGTGCGATTTATTTATTTTTGTTGCCGCTGTTTTCCACCGTTCCACCGGCAGTTTTCCCGCCTGTGTCTGAGCCTTTGAAGTTTGGTTTGTCTTAAAGGGTCGTACAAACCGGTACAGGTAGGAGAATTGTGTGCTTTAGTTTAGTTTTTGAGTGCAAACGAAGTAAACAAACCAACTGTCAAAGATTGAAGTCTTTGGACGGGGTTATGCTATAAAGCGTGCTATAAACTAACTTTTTTTGGGATAAGTTACTGGAATTTCGGGATTGAATTTCGTTGCTGGGTTAGAACTGGATTGAGCTTTCCCTTTCAAGCCTTGGACTGGAGCATTTCAGAGAAAAGATCAACTCAAACAAACAGAACTTAGTTTTATGGCATCTTGTTATGCGTTATTAAATAACTGATTTGGAATCATTGCATACTAGACAACATTATATTATCCTGAGCACAGAGATGGCACAGAGAAAAGAAAGTCTATTTTAATGGTAGGCATGGACTTTTAATCGTAGTCACTTATTTTAACATACCAGTGGACGTTTTCCTTTAAGTTTTCAACATGATTATACATAAAATAATCGTTTTCATGTATGCAGTAAACATTTGAACGTGTTATTTTATCCGCACATACAGTTTTATGATCCTTTGTAGATGAAACTTGAACCATGACAAATCATTTGATTCAGATCCTAAAAGAAAAAAAATACAAATACCAAGTCTAAGATTGTAAATGAGACATGATTGTACCAAGAATATTTCCAACGATGAAGGATCGACGTGAAATTATCACGAGATTGGCAAACCGCCTTGAAATGAGGAAGAATTTCTTGAAAAACTAATTCACACTGCTGTTGTGCCCTTTTTCAAGACTTAGTCGTGTCTCTGTGGATGTACTTCAGCCGTACTTTCAGCCAATATGGTTAATCGTGGTAAGCAAATAATCCGACCGTTTGTGACTCAGGCGTAGATAATGAACGCTCGATCACACCTCCTTAACGGCTAAATTGCAACAACAATCAGCGAAACTGATCCTTCATTGCATCCGCCAATAAAATCGGACCCTTATTATGAGCGAACTTCAGTCGCATTCCCGCTGCTGACACCTTCGCCATCCGTCCACTGGCAGAGACATTCCGTACGATCGAGAGCAGATCTTTATCGATCTTCCCAGTGCCCGGTACGGTTCGCAACTGATCTTCCACAAGCGACGGTTGCGTACCATCGTGCCCATTCACTTTTATGGGCATAATCATTTACACGCGCTTTTCTGGCCGCGTCCCATCGGTCGGCGCGTTTATCGCCTGTGCGCGAGTGACGCGAGGCATTAAGGCAACCCTCGGTACGTACCATAAATTCCGCCAACAGCTCTGCCCATGTGATTGAGCCATCCGTTCGATGCGCGGGTTATGATTTTATTGCCCAAGCGCGGATCGATCAGGTGCGGCGGGTGTTTGACATTTCTTCTGCTGCGAGGTCACGCATTGCCACATCGACGGACGGCATGGATGGATACGGTGTAATTAAAATTCTTTTGCGTACACTGGCACGCGAAGCTGCCGTGGTGCGAATGCTGGGTAATATAAAGAAGCTTAAGTGCGAAGTTTTGACGTATTTCCTGCGAAACTTGAATGGTAAGATTATTGGAGCTTGAGAGATACTTTAGGAAATCTAGCTATAAAAAGGACGACTTGAAAGGTGTTTGAAGCGTTTTAATGGTACGTATTGTTTTGGAATCCACACCGAGCAGAAACTTTAAATAAATATACTGGCTATTCCAGTAATTAACTTCTGAACCAAGACTAGGCTTTCAAGAAATGTATATATTCAAGTTTATATTTGGTTTCCAGAATTTGGACACATATAGATGTTTAATTCACACTGAAGCAGTTTTAGTATCTCTGTTCTATTTATATCTCTGTTCCATAAAATGAAGATAATGGCAAAGATAAGACATCAGTAGTTTTTGGAATTTCAGGAGCAATAGTGACTGCTTGGTGGTCGGAGCCTAATGGGTTTCTTAGTGCATCCGATACTGGTAGCACTTATTTGGGACAAGGTCCACGGGCTCTTTGGAAAACCATTCTAAGAAGGGTTTCATTCGTAACAGAACATCTTTACCGTGCATCCCAATTAGTCCTAAACAAGTTGGAGTTTGAAGTTGAAACATTTTGTCAAAACTCAAGGTTTTCTGAGCTCCTGCCAGGATTTTTGTTGGATCTCGTAATGCCTAGCGTTTCTAGCCGATCATTTCCTGCTTGAAGCTTCCATTCTTCATTTCGAACAAAATGTAATCCTCCAATCGACTTATGAAATGAACATATCTACTCCTTCAGCAAAACATCGCCCCGACACGTCGGAAAATTCCAACAACTTCCCTACACGAGGTCTCACTCTCATCACAGATTGATTTCCCGTGGCCAAATCTTGCTTCCCCTTTCCCCCACTTCCCCTTCCAAGATGACGTCCATTAGCATCGCATCAGTGTCTGACCAGGGCAGGAAACCTTCACCAACCTCAAAGTGGAAAATCGAGTCGACCCGGGCGACCGGGACCGGGTCGGTTCGGACACGTAATGGTCGGGCACGACTGGAAAATTAGATCCTCTTGATTCGATAATTCGAACGTTTTTCTATCTCCCTTCCCCTACCGCTTGCTCCCACCACCACTACTGCGTGCGACTAAGCGCGATTTGTGGCGAACGCAAGGGGGAGGAGAACAAAACAAAAAAGCAGCAGAGTAGAAAGAAAAGAGTAAAAGCACAATGCGAACCGAGGCTCGCATCGAAGTTCATCGGTTTGTGTCGGACGCCTCTGGAACGTCCCTTCTGCCACCGCCTACAACCCGCCCGTACGACCACAGCTCCGAAATCGGGTCCATCCTTTCTCTTCGGGACCGGGGCAGATGTCCTGTCCATGATTACAGCGAGACTCCTCGTAGGGAACACACACAAACACACACAAATAGAGACGAGACGAGAAGACTTCATCGCAAGACGTCGCCGTCAAACGGCGTGCGCGCATATATTCACGAATATTCTACGCCGCTGCCGACGGGAGGCACGGGCAAAAAAGAAGGGCTGGAAGGCTGCTGGAAGGCTGTGCAAGTAAATTGGCAAGCGCAACGCAAAATTACGTCCCACCCGCTGCAACCCGTCCCCGTACCGGGGCGCTTGAGCGCTTTCGCCGCGTGCAGGACAAGAAAATCGCGAAAGCTTGCCGCATCATGTTGCAGCAGTTGTAGCTCCCTTCTTCCACCACTTCCCCACCCCCCCTTTGCTGTTGCTTCCACGCGCGAAACGGTGAGGCAAAAACCGTCGGCGATGGGTGTGGGTGACTCCGAGCGGCTCTGTGTGCGCTGAGAAAACATCAAATCGAAGAAGCAACGCGGTGCATAAAATAACATAATCGTGTGTAGAGCTGTTTGCACTCCGCTCGCTCGAATATGTTCCGTGTGCCTGGTGGGTGGGTCGGTGGGTGTAGGAGAAGAGGGTGGGAGTGGAGAGGGGAGGAAAAGGTTAAGGGAACGGTTGCAGCTTTGAGCGCTTGAAAATAGAACAAAACCGCCCCTCCCTTCCCCACCGGGGTACAGGGCGAGTCGTTAGCGATTTGCGATGGGAAGATTATTCCTGGCGGCCCGCAGCCTGCCAGCCCCTAATCGAGCGTGCACATTCTCGCACACACTCTCGCGCCTCCACCGGGTTGGGCCGATTTTCCACCTCATTTCCCTCCACGCTGGGCGAGTTGCGGGTGGGGGAGAGGGGGAGTGGGGGCGGGTATGCAAACGGCCCAAGATATTTGTCGGAAGGTGCGATCTTCTTCCACAGTGCCTCCTTTTTTGCATACACACGCGTGACGTAGCAATCGAACGAGAGAAGGGAAAACCGCGAGGGGAGGAGGGGAGGAGGGGGGGGTAGGGGCAGTGGGCAGATGCGAAACACATCTCTCGGCTAAGATGCTGCTGCTGCTGCTTTTTGTTGTTGTTGTTGTTGTTGTTGTTTTTGGCCCATCTTTGAGTGTGCGGTGCGTGAGATTGAGGGAAGCATTTGTGGTGGCAGGCCCTCCCTCCCATCCAGCACGGCATTTTTCCTGCACCTTCTATCGGGCCTCGTTTGACAGACTAACGGGCGCGGATAGGGACGGATGCTGCCATTCGCTGCTGAGTGGCGTGACGTGAGAATCGGTCCACACTTGCACTGCCTTGCCCGCGATTAATTCGGAAGGATTCGGCTGGAAAGTGTGTCGTAGGGAGGGAAGGTGGGATGGAACAGTAATTGAACTATCCCTTCTTTTCCTGTCCAGGAAGACACGCCGCGGCAGATCACCCGATTGATGACCCGCCTGGGTGTGGGAGGCAATCGTCGCGCGGGTGAAATGTAAATTGCAACTCGGCGAAAGCGAACCGATCTGACCTCGGACACATCCGACGGCGCCGATGTGGGAACTGTAGCGTTCGAGAGCTTGCGGTTTGTACATTTGGAGAGCTCCAAATACGAGTTGGAGAAACGAGCTGTCCAGGGTGAGGATGAGGAAGTGATTGTAGGGCCTAGTTTCTCTAGGGTCACATGGGACAAGCGGCGCTCCCAGGAGGGTCTGGGCGGAATTTTTAAATGATACAGGACGGGTTTAAAAGTTGCGTCCAAGTGAGAACACTTATTTAGATTTTTTTTTATTGGTACGTTACAGAGACAAAATTGATTACCTGGTAGAGATTAACTAACTTGATAACGATACTATTATTTTCAACTTTCGGAATTAGATTCATATTTTGCTATAACATAATTTTTCTAATATAACACATTACAGGGTGCCATTTTTTTTTTCATTGTAAACGAAAAAGTTTTGAAAACATATACAATTTGTTTATGAAAAGCTTCCAACAAGTTTAAATGGTACACACGTATCTGGATTCTAGGGAGGTACTCCCAATTCGTCTTTCAAAACACTAAAGTGGTTGTAATGCAAGGTTCTAAGGAATATAGAATGCTCAAGATTTTCGTATGTCTTGTTACAGAACATCTTTCCTGCTCGATGCAGTTATCGTGTATCTTATCAAACCAGATGCTGCTGGATGATCTTATGCGAGGCTATTTTTCCAGTCAGCCATCAAAGGAAGAAGAACTCCGCACAGAATAGTCGAGAGCTAGGAAGGAAATAGTCCATACAACTTAACACTTCAAATTCAAGATATTCCAGAATTTTAGCTTTTTATAGTCTTTGAGGGATTCATGAGCAAATTAAGTTACTTCAGCGAATCTAAACAAAATTAGACGTTTAAAGAGCTCCTCCAGTGAAATACGATTCAATGAATGCACATTCCACGCGTCGTCATCAATTTTACAATGAACTTGTAAGGAATTCCATGGCCCATACGCAAATCCCTGTTCATGCTGGGGAAACCCTTACACTGCCTGCAGTAGCCGATCGACCCGATGGACGTTATCGTATCCGTCCCCTTCCTCGACTAGCCATGCTCTCGTCCCTGGTGCTTCGGCTAATTAGTTCTACGCTCGGCCCGTTACTTTCACGCGTACCCACAAAACTTGGACGCTGGAAATGAAAATCTAATCGAAGCAAAAGCGGAGCGAGTCCGTACCCAGCGAATAGCAGCCCACCCATACAGAGGCTCCACCGGTCCACCCGGTCCCGAAACCGTTGCCCGATCATGGTTGCCCACAACGTTTCGCAAGGGAATGGAACCTGTTCCACCCCTGGCAGTGCACCCTGCGTGCATCCCGCACGGGTCGTCTTGCAGCGGCGGCAAACATGCCGGAGCAGGTGTGATCGACTCGTACCGTACAGACTCCCACCCCTGTGCCTCGCGGAACATGACAAGCAACACCAACGCAAGCGAATCGACTATTCGCTACCCTCGCACATCAACACCCCTTGCCATCCCTGAGCCTCTTTCGCGTGTTGCGCTACAGAGCGGGTACGTACGTACGCAGCCACACACAGGCGAAGCTCTCGCACTACCTCGGTCGGTACAAGTATTTATAGCCTATTGAAATCCAATTTTAATTTATAGCCTTACTAGAAGAATAGCCCCGGACTAGTCACCGTCCTCGGGAAGTCACCCGTTTCCACTCCTACCTACTCCCCCTCCCTCCGAGTTGCCCCTCTTGCCCTTCAAGGGTTTCGGATTGGTTGTGAACTGCAGCAGGAGGGAAGGAAAAAAAAGAAGCGAAAAAGTTGATGCGTTTGTCTTACCGCGGTTTCGCTCGCTCGCCCGCCGTTCTAACGGCCCTTTCGCACTTCCCAGGTGCGCCGATGCGGAACCGGTAACTCCGCGCCACGAGCGAGTGGCAAAATTCAATGAAAACGCATATGAATAATTAATTAGCTCACGATCTGTTGCCCCGCGCGCGCCCGGCACCCTGAGCTGTCCTTCCAACGTCCTGAGAATTTTTTTTTTGTTGCTGTAGCGTGCCGTTTGCCGCACATTTGCATATATCCCCGTTCCCGCAGTTGCCTTGGTGCGCGTCAGGTTGCATTATGTTGCTCGATTTGTTTATTTGCATTGTATCGATGCCCTTCGCCCTTAGCGCAAGCGGTCCCGGTGCGAGAGTCTTTGGTAAGTCCCTTCGACACCCGTACCGACACGCAATGCTCTAGTAGACAGTTGGATTTTGTCTGGATGCTGCTAAATGTCTGAAAACGAGAGCTTTCGGATATCTCGGTGCATTGGACTACGTTTAGTGTCTTCGTGTTTTTTTGCCTTTCGACGTGCAGACCTCCAAAAACAAAGCTTCAGGAATCCGCTGGAGGTTCATAAAGCATCGCCGAAGACACTAACGCGGGCATGATCGAATAAGCCCCATTAACGTTACAATGTCCGCAAGATGAAGGTAAGGACGAGATCCCAGATCAAACCGCCGATATCCGGGACGGTGCCGCCTATAGGATCGCGCTGAGTTGCTCTGGAACTGTCCACCGATCCACCGAACAGGCCCTTCGCTGAAACAACAAGATAATGCATGAGCGAGAGAGAGAGAGAGAGAGAAAGGGAGCGAAGCTTCAGCTAAGAAGAAGAGACCACAAACCACCACCCAAAGCCGTGTCAGCACTGCCGGTGGTCGGGTCCTTCTCCTGCCTTCTTCCCTCACCCTCTGCTCCCGGTCACGGCACCACAATTGAAACGCCGTCATCGCCGTCAAACCCAACGACATTGGCGGCGTCCCAGTTTCTTAGCGCGGGAGTCCCCCCACCAACCTCCCCCCGGAGGCGAAAACGCGGGCTGATGTAACAACAATAAAACTTAACCCGATAGCGATCAGTTTCTGCGACTGTGTGCGCTCCCGCTCACCCTTCCTTCTTGAGCGCTAACCCGCCATGTGTGCGGCGATTCCGCGCCGATAATTAACTCCCCGATCGGTTGCGATAAATTTTGCCAAGCTGACAATTCGATTCTGATTGTGTGCCAAGCAGACCGGAGAAGCTGAAGCTCTGTTCTTTCGCTCCATTCCCGCTGCCGCTTCACCATTGCTGAACTGTTTGGGTGCGTCGTTTTTTTATTGTGCAGCTTTCTGCAGCATGAGGGGTCGGGGGGGGGGTTAAATTTCCATGGTGCAACCCGTTTCGGAGCAAGGGCTTGCCGCTTGGACATGCTCATATTTTGGAATATGAGCTCGAAGGTTGCGTAAAGGTACGTTCACTTTAATCTTCTGGAGCACCCGGCTCTAGAGAATTTTTTCTGGAGATACTTTTTCTGCTCCAATAGCATCGATGACATCTTCTGGAGAAGAGCCTGAACTCCAGAGTTCTTCCGGTTTGCTTGATTGCTACGTCCGCGTTTATCTGCTTCTTGGTATTCATTCTAATTACCAATGCACCCTGGAAGATCCTACAACACTCTAAATCCAATCTTCTATTAATATCTCGTGCATTCGCCCCTAATTGGATCAATCGCACAATCAATATCAAGCTCTCCGTGACGCGTCAGGAGTCGAAGGTGCAATCGGCACAAGCGAACGTTCCTCTGCATCCTCCTCGTCGTCCGCTGGAAGCTTGCGGGTGAATTCCCACCAGAGGTGAACACAGAGAGAGAGAGAGTCCCTAAAGGTGTGACATCCATTCGCCGTACGCCCGGTCTCGCTGGCTAAACACCGGGCGGAACCTTGGCCTGTCACCAAGGCACGCCGCGCAACGAAATGATTTAGGATCGCCGACCGATTGGTTTATGAACGCGCGAAACATTCATTACTACAAACATAATAGACCAATTATCGTCGATTCGCTCTCCGCTGTAAGATGTTTGTTTTGTCAACAGAAGGGAGGAAGGGTGGTGGGTGGTGGGGGGAGGGGGGGGATGGATAAAGCAAACGCAATGTGCGAGTGCATCCCGAACCAGGGAGCGAGGTGAGGTAGAACCATGGGAAAACTCTGGAGATCGCCGCATCTCGACGGTTTTGTTTTGATTTCGGTGGTTGCCCGCCATCGTCAAGCTCCCTTCCCTTCCGTTATGAAATTGTATCGAAATCTTAACAACACTACACGCGGAGGCGACACACACACACACACGACGAGTGAAGAGAGACGGAAAGCAAAGACGCAAAACTGCTGCCGATGCACATTTTTCTGTTGTTGTTGCTATACCGCGTATAGGAGGGCGGCGTTGAAAGGCGATACGCGGTTTGGTTTGCCGAGGGCGATGAAGACGATACGCATCTTGCCGGGTGGGCAAGGAGTGCACTCAATCTGCTTTGCCTGTGTTTTTCGTGGCTGGTGGCGTGCACTTTTACGATACGTTACTGCACTTTTTCGGCATCATAATTCTTCAGCCCACCCTTCCCCTGTCTGTGGGTCACCGTTTGGTTCTTGTGGGTTTTTTTTGCTAGTTGGTTTGCATACATGGAAAGGAGTTATTGCAAGAGATAGAACAGCATTCAATGTAGTTCAATAATACTTTTTTTTATAGAGAATTTGGCTGTCAGGCTAAAATTCGCCTCTTTAGTTCAATAATTAGTAACTGTTTTTCTGTTTGTTTGTTATTACAATACATTTATGTTGTGTATATATGTTATTCTATAGCCTATAGAGGAAGCATTTCACCTCACAAAACCTGTCGCGACGGACGAAGCTGGGACTATATCGAACCTATATAGTTCCATTACTCACGTATGCCTCTGAGACATAGACTCTGTCCAAAACTGACCAAACCAATGGAGGAACCGATACAATGATGAGCTGTACGAGCTGTACAACGATCTTTCCGTTGTGCAGCGGATTAAGCTCGCCCGGCTCCGGTGGGCTGGTCATGTTATACGCATGGACCCGGACGACCCAGCCCATAAAGTCCTCTTAGGCCTTCCACATGGACAGAGGAGGCGTGATAGGCCCAAGCTGAGGTGGGAAGATGGCGTAGAGGCGTCCGCCTCAAAAATTAAACTTGGTGGAACATTTCTTCAATAACAGCCTGATGTGTTTGTATTGAAACTGGAGTAACCGATAAGTTTAGGCTTTAAAAGCGCTGTTGATGAGTCAAGTTTCTACCCCAAAATCTTTAAATAAATATTAGGCGATATCATAACTACATCTTTTTGCTAATTTTATGTAGATTACTGCTTGATTGATGCTAAAGTCAGCACTATCATCATGAAAACCACCTCGTCCCTTAAAATCATCTCCTAAAAGAGGTTAAATACATTCATATTTATTTATTCCTTTTTTAGTGAAAATGATTAGAAGGTTTTATTGAACTCACGTAACAAGGTTTTTCGCTTAACGCGTGAGTCTCGGGAACGGATTAAGTTCGTTTTACGAGGGGCTACGGTAATTGCAAAACATGAAGCACATCTTTGTGGAACAAAGTGTTGCATGCGAGTCACTTTGTACCGATTTCCCTCAAACACTCAGCTCAACAGTATGACAAACCAAACACTCCAGAACAGAACGCCATGACGAAAGATGATGTTTTCCGAACGATTTGCTTGTAACTTACCGAGTGTTGCCACAGGCTTGGCTTAGTGGGCAAAGCAATCCCGGAAGTGACGCTTCTGGGAAACACCTTCTCAGCCCAAGACTTCCTGCGTCGCGAGGGGGGTGGAGGAAGAAAGCGAAACAGGGCGCAAAGGTGTGCGGAATGCGGAAAAGCCGCGATCCCAAGTTCTCACGCCCTCCATCTTTTTCAGCGGAAATCAATCGGCCACGGAAAGCGGGGCGCTCGTATCGTCTTCAACCGACCCCGCACTGTCTTTCGCAGATCTCTCGGAAGCTAATGAGGCAACTGTACCCACCGGCTGTGGAAGGGATAGCGGGAAAGTAAACATTGGGAGGGTTAGGTTGGGTTTTGTTGTGGAGGGGGGCCATCACCTTCTGCCGATCCGGAGGGTGAGCTGGTTCGCCAATCGTTCGCAAGTAAATGATGCACTCTGTCAACACACGGCCACTCTCCTCGGCTGAAACACTGAGACGAAGGAGGCAGACTGGAGGTAAAAAAAAAAACAATAGCAGCACCTTGTGCTTATTTGCGAGCGTCCCGAGAACTGGAGCTAAATACTTCCCGGAGCTGGTGACGCTTTCGCTGATGGGAAATGGACGTCTGTGACGAGTCATGGCACCGACCGCCGGATGAGCTGTTCGTCGAAATTAATTAGAATTATTGCAGCTCGCCCAAGCGGGGCGCTGCCCCAGGAACGTTGGCACAGTGGTCGTGCGGGCGGACATCAGAGCTGCGATTCCTGGAACGTAAGCTGGAACTTCCACAACCGTTTGGGACGATCGCAAAAAGCGCATCAACAGACACGCGGCGTTTTCGAAACTTTCGCGAACGCATTGTGCGACATTGGCGAAACGCGCCTGTTTTGGGAAAGGGTGAATTTATTGACCGGCCCTTGCCGGTGCGATGGATTCGTGACCGGGGGCGAACGCGGGTGTCACGTTACCCGGGCGGTGTAGGATTGCTCGCCGTGTACCGTTAAGCCCGCAACCCCCGAGAAAGGGGAGAGCCGCGCGCGCTCCGCCGCCTGCAAAGTGCAAATTTCCTAGGAATTACTCGTTCTAGCTTGCGGGAACTACGGGAACTGCGACGAAAACGCGTCGAATTACGTGCGTTATGTCGTCGTGTGTTGCCTAATTTCGAACCCGTTTAAACAACTTTGAGAAGGACGGGCTGAAAAGGGAAGGGGGGGGGGAAGGAGGGGGTTGCCGACGGCACGTTGCAGTCGGTGCACTAATATGCTCGGGGACGCGTCAACGACCCGGAAAACTTCTGCACGCGGAAGAGTTGCGTTCTCGACTGTTACGCGTTTTTAACCGTTGTAGTTGGATTAGTTCGGTTAGAGAGACATTAGCTGCCCTTTTTTCACTTCTAGCCACCAGCAGACGCGTGAGTGAAGCTACAGAGGAAAAATGGTTGCTGAGTGGAAGAACATAGACTAAAACCCTGTCCAATAACTGGGAATCGAAATACGTCCCTCCAGCATGCGAGGCGGCGCCTTTGTCATCACACCACAGGAGCTCCCCTTTCGGTGCTGCTTGTGTTGTTGGTTTGGTGCTACTACTCTGTACAATTTTGTTACCTTTTTTATGAAACGCAAAACAAAACAAAAAAGAAGAGGCTTCAATTTCACTTCTTTGTCGATTGGAATGAATATGAGCATATGAGCAAGCCGAAAAGATATGATTAACACATGCTCTTAGCATTATGCTCGTCTAAGCCCTGCAATAAAACGTTGCAGTCAAGCATAATTTGACAAGGAGAACCGATGTGCTTAAAGGCTAATTTCTAGACTAACATCTAATTTGAGTTTAAAGTTACAAGTGGTTTTTGTTGAACATTTAGAACTTTTCGTCATGTGAAAAAATAGTTCAAAGGTGTACTTGTTATGAGCGGGTTCTCTGTATTACCACAAAATGTTTTGAGTCATTTTTTTCTGTTCGATACTCATCCTTATTTTTCTTCAAGGCGTTGGCAATTAAGCAATTAGGAAATTAAGGGGTGAAATCACAAAGGGGTTAAACAACAAGATTAATGGATCGCATATTGCTACAAATAATTCAATTTATTTTATTTTAATCCCGTTTCAAGGCCACAAAAAAAACATAAGAGAAAAGAAACACCCAGTTCCCAAAACAAAACCACGACCTACACTCGCAGACAAATCGATTAGCTGGTAATCGTATTACCTGCCACGATGTGAGCCTTTCCGCCCATCGTTGCTGCCCGCTTTCCCATGTTTGTGTGTATGTGTCGCTGCTTCTTCACGCAGCACGTTAATTATCCCATTAAAAAGGTGGCGGCTCGGTCGGAAAGGCAAATCGCTCCCACACTCCAGGCCATTTAATTACGCACCGAGCATAACGAGCCCACGGAAGTTGGGGGTATGATTTATGTGCCCGCCGCAGCGCGTCCGGAGGTGTGAACACATTGTCGTAGAACGTGCACAATTCTGATGCAATCGTCGGCAGAACACCTCAAAGCTGCGCACCGATAATGAGTGCGTAAAGGCGAGACAGTTTCGTGTAAAACGGAGGGTTTGGGGATAATTAAAATCCACGCGCCTCATTAACACGTGGTGGGGTGTGGAGGGGGGGGGGGGGGGTGGGTGTTCACAACAATGTTTTGTAGAACAAGGCGAGCCAAAGCGAAGACACGAATGGTGTGAGGTTTCCCCGTCGGCAGAACACCTCAAAGCTGCGCACCGATAATGAGTGCGTAAAGGCGAGACAGTTTCGTGTAAAACGGAGGGTTTGGGGATAATTAAAATCCACGCGCCTCATTAACACGTGGTGGGGTGTGGAGCGGAGGGGGGGGGG
>KB671798.1:741420-755070 GCA_000349105.1 Anopheles epiroticus | reverse complement strand
ATCGTCGGCAGAACACCTCAAAGCTGCGCACCGATAATGAGTGCGTAAAGGCGAGACAGTTTCGTGTAAAACGGAGGGTTTGGGGATAATTAAAATCCACGCGCCTCATTAACACGTGGTGGGGTGTGGAGCGGAGGGGGGGGGGTGGGTGTTCACAACAATGTTTTGTAGAACAAGGCGAGCCAAAGCGAAGACACGAATGGTGTGAGGTTTCCCTTTCGGCTTGATAATAATTCCAACCTGCAGCAAAACAAAGCGCCCCGTCCAAGGGCCCGTTCAAAAAACGCGTCTCAGAAATGCAGGAAGCACGAGAATGCAACCGAAACTCATACATCATTTTTTTTGTGAACAACCTGGAAGGGGGAGCGGGGGGAGTTAATATGCACCTCGTAGGGGGAGCCTTTACAGTCACCTTCCTCACCTTGCGTTACACCTCGGCGGGCAAGCCGAAAAATCGTAACGCCGAAAAGAGCGCCGTCAACCGAAAAACGAGCAAGCTAATTGGGTGAAATTACAAATTTATGACGAGCAGGAAAGCCGCAGCAAGCGGATGGGGCGGCGCAGAATTTATGCAAATGCAGCGTGTAAGCATATCACATTTGCGTTCTTCCACCCTTCCTGCCGAAGGCGCGTCCAGCTCACGGTTATTATCTTGTTACGAATGTGCATCCCGAAAGGGAGGGAAGAAACAAAACGTTTGCGTATAAAGTGTCAGACGTTCGAGCCTGTTTGTGTATCCGGATGGAGGCTTCTTACACCCGTTAACCGTCGTTTCGGTATTGACGGTATGCAGGTTGCCTCAGACTTCAGACCTCACGGAAAGCCCGCTTCGGAGCGAGTGGCATCGATTATGGTTCCGGTGCATCAATTCACACCCACGAGATAAGCGGTGAGCTGAAAGCCCGGAGGGCGATTAGATAGACGTCGGTGCCCACACGGTGCGCCCGCAAAAAAAAACCCGTAAGATAGGAGCTGGTTAAACCAAAGAGGGTTGCTCTTTATATTCCAGCTTCAGACACCGTTGGCACTCACGTCCCGAACGTAGGGAGCCTTCTCGCTGGTTCTTCTGGATCCAGCAAGTCCACTGCGCTAGACCTACGCGTGCGTGCTAGAGGCTTTCGGTTGTTTTGGCTATCGAGCGGCTCGAACACTGCACTGCCCGTGGGGCACGCTTGGGAACATTACGGACCTTCGCCAGCTCTCCAGTTCCCCCGGTGTTTGCACTAGATTTTGGAGCAGCCGAGAAGTAATCTGCAGCGATCTTGCGACCGCAGAATCTCCTGGAACCGCCTGCCCATGGTCAAAGGCCATCGTCTGCACCATTCTAAATGGGGGAATGGAAAGGCATAGGGATAACCGGGGCAAACCGGGGACCAAACGATGTTGGTGAAAATACATCATTATAATTCTAGTGTCTAGTGTAGTGAATATGTTACGGTTAAGTCTATGAAACGGTAGATTTGAATCTTTTGCAACTAATTTTTGAACACATTTTTCATACATTGAATAAAAACATAAACATTTGGAGTTTTTAGTTCGTAGAAACAGCTTGGCCGTTGTTCTACAGCGAAAGCTCTCTTACTTTTATTTAAATATACTTTAATGAAACACTCTTAAACACATCGTCCATGTGTGAACTATCCTTCGATGTCCTTATCAGCGCCCACTGGTGGGACTCACTTGTACCCTATAAACCATTTTGAAATCCCTCTCTTATCACTCTTTATTCGTGCTCTTTAATTGTGATTTTTATTTCTCACTTTTTGTCCACCCATGGTATCTTTAAAACTTCATCCTAATATAGATAAATAACCCAAAAAAATCGGTGAAAAGCGTGCTTGCTCTACCGTTTTGCTCCCGGCTCCCCTACCCCATCGTCTTGGTGCGTTTTGTTTTGACATGAGTTACGGGGTGGGGGCCGCCCGGGTATGGCCGCGAGCGCGAAAAGCGGTAATTTGTGCGTTTTGCCATTTCCAGCGGCAGCAGGCCGTGTAGGCGTATGTTTGTAGAAAATCTCTTCCCTATCGGCCCCAGTGGCAGTCGGAGCAGTGCGTTGTAACTCAACCCCGGTGCCGGTGGAGGGCCTCTGATTTGTGTGTTTGCCCGTTCCACTCCCGTTCTCTCCCTCGCCCTGGACGGTGTTGTCGAGCCTAATGCTTGCAGAAACGGTTCCAGCCCCGATGCAATCGACACCCGCGAGTTGCGCGAGAAAGTGCGCGCGCGCGCGCGCGTGCAACATTAGCAATTAAAAGCATACCGTCCCGGGCCGGCCGGTTCGGGTTGTGGCCATTTTCCCGTTCTTGGATGCGCGTGGGAGACAAATAATTGATGCCTCTGTTTTTTTTTTTTTGCTGAATGTAGGACAAGGAAGGTGGGCACGATGGGTAAGCTAAACCATCACTCCCCGGTGCTGGTCGGCTGGTTGGGGCGGAGGCTTTTTCTGGTATTTTTTGAAATGTGACACGCCAATTACTGGGTGGACGGAGGCTTCGCAAACCTGCTCCCAATAACCGTTCGAGCTATTGGTTACGCTTTCAGCAAATGCGACGACTAAGCCCGGCTGACAGGGACACGGTGTTATTGCGGACACCATTTACATCGATTACGCTTGGGCGTCTGTCAAACATTACACGACATCTTCTTCAATACTGCTCTCCTTGGGACTTTGGAAGTCTTCGATCGCTGTTTCCTGGTCAATCGTTTGAGCGTCCCCTAAATGGCAAGAAACTCATTCTGATGTCTGCATCACGCACAGAACGTTCTCCAAGAAACTCATTTTTTCTCACTTTTGGGTAAACGTCCCTCCAAACAACCTTCCTCAGCTCCTGCAGAAATTCTTAAAGTCTTCAAGCGTCTCGGTCCACGCCACGGGGCCGGAGATTTCACCAGTGACGAAATACGCACACCAGACACAACAAAGCCCACCGCAACCTTTCTCCAAAAGCTCTCACCTCCCAGTTACAAAGAAAAAAAAGGGAGCCGACCAAACCACTGAACTTTGCAAAGGTGAAGGAACTTCAATACCACCCATTCCAGGGAAGGGTAGGTGGGTGTATGCGTGAGAGCTCGCAGGACCTACGACTACGTTTGGGCGAGATGGGCGATCTAAATTCTTCTACCCCCAACCCCCAAAAAAAAACAACAGAGCACACCCAAACACATAATATTACAACCATCACCGACGGCACACAAGAAGCGGTTCAATGGCCGTTAGGCAGTGGGCCCCCCGTATGTGGTTCGCCCTTGATGATCCTTGAATGGGATGACGCGTCGGCTGGCTGCTCGGCTCGGGCGCTGCTCATCGATCGGTTCGGATGGTCGGAAAGGGAGGAGCAAGAGAAGAGAGTGAACAGCAAAGTTTCAATAAATACTGTAGACTTGAGTTTGCGAAAGGTCTAGAAACAATTTTACAGCGGTTTACCTTAGAGAAACGGTCCCGGTAGATGTTGCGCACGTGCGTGTGCAGGGCTTTTCTCAAACAAACCAAAAAAAAACAACCCCCGAAAACATGCTTCACGATGCTCAAAACTTACTAATTTATTTCTGTGTTACTTTTTTGTTGCTGTTAAACAAACTCTGCCACTGACTCTTTCACTGCAGCAATGTCGGCAAGTCGGTTACCTTTGTGGCATTAGGTTAGGGTTGGCTGGGGGGAGCAGGTGAGTAAGGTTTGCTGCTCATGCTTATTTTATTTTCGTCTGTAGTGAACAAGCGAGTCAGCAGAAAACCCTCTTTGAAGCACGCACACACCGCGACGCAGACGGCGAAGTCGTAAAGCAGCAGAAGCAGCAGCCATCGCTCACGTCAGGGCGAGGAATATGGCCGCCGCAGGGAACCGGGCGGTGGCGATACATATTATTATCATCATTTTCGGTTAAGGTAGGTCAAGAAGGTATTTGAACGCTTCTACATAATGCAGGCCTTGGAGAGCGAGCCTACCTCGGGAGCGGACGGGGAGACGGATTTTCGCCTGAAGACTGGTGCGTCGGAGGAGCTCCATCGTCCAAGCTGTCGGATTTCGTCTCCTACCCTTCTATTTCTAACTCCTTCCTTCTCTCTCTCTCTCTCTCTCTCTCTCTCTCTCTCTCTCTGTGTTTCCTACTCTCTTTCTTTCTGTTTTGTGAGCTAGAATTCAGACGGTTTCAGCAAGTCCTTGTGGTGTTCCGCTCGCCCGAAAAATCGTCCATCCGCTCACCACCAGTTACACGAGATTTTGTCAGACTTCACACACAGAGGGACCTATCCCAGCCTCTCCACCCGGTGCCCCGTTTACATTAGCGTAGCCCAAGGTTTGGAGGTGCCATTTTTTGTTTTGTTTGTCGGTTTTAGTCATCCCTCTCTGTCTTTCGTACGTTACGCGGCATGTACTGTAGAGTCCGTCTGCAGATGTTTACGCGCCCGCTTTTAGGGATCCAGTCAGCGTCGCACGATGAGCCGGCCTTCGTCTCTGCCTTTCTCTCTATCTCTCTCGCACTCTCTATGCACCAGCCGCAAGGATTTTGCTCGTTTTGGCACAAACACACAAATTATGGAGGGAGGGAGGGGGGGGGGGGGGGGGGGGGGGGGGGCAAGTGTGGTACGCGAGGATGTGGTGGGCTATTAACATAGAGCCCAGGGAGCAGACGGAACACCGGGAGTCAGCGAGCTGTAACATCCAAGGATGGGATAAAATGAGAAAGTGTGTGAGAAGGAGAGCGAGCGAGACACAGACATTATCCTTAATGTTCCGTCTCCTTTTATGTTGTTGTTGGTCTCTTTTGGGAAGGTGCCCTGAGTGTCTCTGCCTCCTTGCTCCAGCTCACGATTGCTACGATCGATAAATTTTGTCTGAGAGCTTTTTTTTTCGGGCAGTGCCGCGTGCCTTGGTTATCGTGGTTGCTCCTGGAGCTGCCCGCACAGAGTAATGGATGAGTAACCGTGTGTCTATGTGTGTGAGTTAATGGCGAATTGGTTGATTGTAGGAAGGCAGCTTTTCTGCAGCAGCAGCAGCAGCAGCGTGGTTTTTTTTCTGGCCAGTTGCTTATCTCCCACCCGTTATTGGAAGTCAATGGCTTCCCGGACGCCCTCCAGGACGCTGTAAAACGGTCGGCTGATTGCCGATCAAGCGGCGGCCGATGATGATAATTTGGAAGATATCGATCGATTGGCACAGGAACGGTGGGCTCTTACTTTTGCTTCGTTTATATCTTTTACTATCGAGAAATGAGTGGAATTGCAAAAAATCTTTCAATGTCTACATTTTGAAGTCATCGGTTTGTAAATCTTTACTGTTGCACCCAGAGGTTTGGAGTGCGCTGGAGGTCTTTGCTTCAGTTGCCTAAAAATAGACCTAAATTAGCAAATCTTTGAAATCCGAAATTTAAAGCATCTACATCCTTATTCACACTTTAAAAGAACTGGACTAGACGTGCCAGAGATTGCTCAAGCTATTTGGGTCTTAATAATAAACCTTTAGAATGTAAATGAGTTTCCAGAGTTGTTTCCAAAGAATGCTCTGGAGATCCTTTTACCATTACTTTGTGCCATACATACGATGTTTCCTGTGTATCTCCAGACTTTACCGTTTAGTCATCTAGAAGATGCCATCCTTGACCTGTGCACACACTCATCCACTCCCTTCCGGGCACAACGCAAGTCTTCGAATGCTCGGTGACCACTGGGAGCGTTCGTCAAAGGTGGCTGTCCGTTTTCAAGCAAATTCGTGTGCTGTGCTGCGTCTTTGTTGCGTCTACCCTTCGAGCGCTAAATAGAATTCGTTTGCTTGCTTTTTATTTGGCACATTTATATCTTCTCCCCTCTCCCAGGGCCGTGTTTCGTACGCGCGTATGTGTTGCGCTTGTTTTGTTGGGGAGGTGCGATGGTGCGGTTGCGGTGCGGTTGTTATTTTTTCAGCGTCTAGCCCAGGCCGACCCCGGTGCATGTCTGGTATGTCTCCGGCCGGTCTACGACCTCCGGTCGGGAGCGCTAGACGCGGTCGCGCTTTGGCTGAAGTGGTCCGCCCAGCCCAACGGCGGGCGAAACGGAAACAAGCGGGTCCAATGCCCCCGCCAGACGAAATCGAAAGGACGCAACCCACACACACTCACCCACATGTACACACAAATACGCACGTGCACCTGCAGGGTGATGTTGGAGTAGGCAGTGATGGTTGAACTTTTAGTGCCCGCTGATGCCTGGCTCGCCCGTTTGAAGTTTGCAAACGACGTGTGTTTGACGGAAGGATGCCCAGGCTAGCGTGCTGCTGTTAACATGTTGTCGCGAGCACATAGTCTGTGTATCCCGAGGTTTCGTGGGGTTCGATCGGCTAGCTGGAAGTCATCGGAGCCATATTGTTCCCTTTCCTGGAGAGTTGCTGGTGTTGTCTGAGTTTTTGGTGTGTTGCTTTCGATGTCCCAAAATCGGCCCCGCCAGGAATGCGCGTGCGTTGGGTGTCTCTTTTCCTCCCAGTTCGCATCTTGTACAGGCCGTTGCGTGCGTACGTCCAGCTTCTGCTCAAAAGCGCTTCGATCTTCGCCTCTGATCGAAGCATCCAAGGTTTTATATACTACGCATGGGAGCGAGACGTACATAGGGACAGCCCGGAGGCTTACTTTCGGTGGCGGAATCAATTAGAATTTACAGGTTCGTTGACTTTGCCGGTGGGCGGTCGTCCCGTGTCTCATCCCGTGTCTGTCAAAAACCGGTCGGCTCCTTGGAGGCGGGGTACGATGTAAAAGCCAGGAATGAAGCCAATTATATCTACTTGGTCACTGCTGGCAGTACTCCTGGTTCGGAACGGAAACGAGGGTGTCCCTCCAGAAGTCGTTATCGGAAGCATTTCCAACCGTAATCGCCAACATCTTCCTCCGGGGAATGTCCTCTACCGTTGATGTCACAAATGATCCGCACTAAATGTTAATAGCTAAAGGAGAAAGCGCCACCGATTACTGCCCCTGTGGTCATTAAATCTGAAGTCAACAGTGTCTTGCTAGCAGTCTTAGTAAGCACGTACTTCTGGGCGAATTTATAGTGTGTCTTAATTTAAACGTCACCACCACCGATGCAATAAAATGACAGTGGTCGGTGAAGCACGGGCGAAGGATTAAAGCATGATTTACGACCCGAGCGCATTTGTTCTTTCGATCGTTCGTTCGCCTGCCGACGCCACCGTGCCCGCCGCACACGCTTTCTTTACGTCTCTATTGGGGCAGCGGGTTGATGATGCTTTAAAATGACGGATTGACGGTGGTTGGCATTGAAATGCTCGGGCGCGTCGTTACTGGGGTAGCGTTGCATTCTGCTCGTCCCGATTTAATGGGACGGATTGTGTCATTTCCCCGTCACGCATTAAGGCATTGATTTGTAGCGTGATATTTTGTATGAGAAATCGGTGCTTCTGTTTTGAGGTAAGCATTCTAAATGTCATTCTTGCTCTGACGTACGAGATCTTTCTGAACAGTTTTACAGAGCATCACTATCAGGAGGTTGAAGGGCGATTTAACCTGCAATAAGTATTCCAAAACAGATAGAATTCTTGATCAGGCAGGGAGTTAGATAGAGTGTGGCGCTTCTACATGCTGTTCCTTCCATTCCTAACCCCACTTCTTTGCCTTCTTTTGTGTGGTTCTCTCTGTATGCACGCTAACCGAAATGTACATCGACGTTTCCCGCGGGAAAAAAACACTCACCAAAGACAAGGAAAAGGGAGAGAGGGAGAGAGAAAGCGACAGACAGAGAGACAGTGAGGGGTGGCGAAGATTTGCATACAAAGCGCCGACTGGAAGCAGCAGGCTTATCTATCATCAGCTCCGGTGTGCTGTTAAAACCAAATTTAAGCCGCAAACGCTTTTGCACTGTTACTCGCTGCTCCTCCTTGTTTTCCCATTCCCCTATCGAGGCGGCTTACAATTGTGTTGCCCAACGTCCTTCTCCACCCGGTTTCTTGGGGGTGAAAACAGCGAGCAATTACAGGTTCGTTGGTGAACCTTGCAGGCCATCAGGCGATCGAGGTGTTGAGGAGTCCGGATGCCAACGGTTCAACCTGGGTTACCTGTCAAAGGCACGTTAATCACTCGTGCCCGAGCTACAGTGCAAGTGCTCTGAAGAAATGCCTTACTGGGGATGGAGTTTGAACACAGCCAGATAGGTTTTGTGCGCGATGAGAATAGTCTAGTGGTTTCTACTGTTTTGACAGCCAAAGACCTATCAAACGAGTAGTACTGTAGTAGTACAGGTCACCTAGGTGTAGTGCTATAATAGTTTTCGTCTACAAACCGAGTTGAGCTCTTTAACTATCATATTGCAGACTGATATTTACTGTCCGACGGTGTCTCACACTCTATTTAATTTTAGTCGTTTTACGGTCCATTTTACTAACGTATCTTTATTATATTTGAGTTTAAAAAGCAGGTTTTTTGACACTCTTTATTTTTGGAACAAAAATTGCTTATAAAATCGTGTTGAGCATTCTGTAAATCCCATTCCGTTAAGGAGCCATAAGACCATAAGAGGTAAAAAAACCAGAATTTCTCAAATTCTTTTAACACTGTAACAAGGAGCAGTAATTGTTTGTTACACACAGAACAGAAAATAATAATAAAACGTTTGAATAATTCAATTAAAATAAAAAATGAGTTTTTTCAGTAATGACAAAACTAGACAATGCATTGAAACTTGCTGGACTTTGTTGCATAAAATACACTGTTTTGAAAAAAAATCTACGAATGTTTCTTTAAAAAGTTGCACAAAGAAAGCAATCGAAATTTATATTATAAGTCCCTCAGGACAGCCTCAAATTATGAAATGATATTTCCTGTAAAGTATGTCTAACATCTCTCGATAACGGAACGTCTAGTGTCTAGTATTGCTACCAACGCTCAACAAATGTTGCGAAGGAAGAGGTTTAGAGGCATTCCCGAAAAGCACGGAGCGAAGGAGCTAGTGGGCTGACGCCAGCAAACGAAAAGCCCTGGCCATTAAACATCACCTGACGCAATAAGTCATACGGCTTTTGACGGCTGCTGCTGCACCGACGGCACGGCGTTGGACCCGAAGGACCGTCGGACCACACCCGGTGCCATCCAGCCCGACCACGCTGATGTCCATCAAAGCCCCGGTGGCGGGATGATCAAGCTCCACTGTGGAGCAGTGTGGAATATAGGCCCGTCCGCTCGCGGGAAGCGAGATGGAACTTCTGGACATTCTGCTCCCGCTTCCGATCAGTGGCAATTCCGCCCCCCCACCTCCACCCTCCTCCCCTCCACGTCCAGCGTTGCGTTTCATCAAGGGGCCGGAACGCCGTGGTCGGACTCCACCACTGTTAGTTACGCTGCCTCTCATTCATTAAAATAAATGATGAATTGCGATTGCAATAAAAGAAAATTGGTTTTTCGGTTTCGCTTGCCCTTCACTACTTCACGGCGTTCCCATGTCCGTGTGCAGAGTGAGTGTGTGTGGCATGTGTGTGTGTGTGTGTGTGTGTTCAAGGACCGGCAGTACGGGATTAATGGTGTTTTTCGTCGCTGATCCAACCGACTCGTCCGTGTTGAGGCCACTGTCGCCGTCGCTGTCTTTCCCCCAACCCGAGCGCACTGCTCGTCGCGCTCTTGCTGGACGGATGTGCCTAATAATATCGTCCGTGGACGCATCCATACCAGGTGTGCGGGTGGTCGGTACACCATCCCCGTTGCCTCTCTTCCTCTTTTCCTCTCTTCCTTTACTTTCATGTTTTTGTGTGTGTGTGCAGAAAACACCGGGAAGAAGTGCCAGCCGGTGAAACCGATTAGCCGGGGCACAGACAAAACAAGATGGTCCCTTTCGGCCCTTTCTACTTAAAAATTTCCTCCTCCACTGGACGGCGCTCGTTCGGTGGTGGAGAGGGGGGGAGGAGAGTGCACTGTTCCGTCTGGTTGTGTCGGTTAATTGAGCCGCGCTGCGGGCGCTTAATCCGCTTCCTTGACGGGCTTTCCGCCTGCTGCCTCCGCCGGAAACGGTTTTTGATGGAAAAGCGTAACCGGCGCTATCCACCGGACGGACGGCACCGTGTCGATCGTGCGGGTTAGATAAGGGGGAGGGGAGCATTACGGTGGCGCTTGTCGCACTACTCTGCGCTCGACAGATGGGGGGAAAGGAGGGCTGCTCATTAGACTAACCAGGGGTGGAGGGGGGAGACGTACGACGATATGTCTGGAGGATCGTTTCTAACAGTGGAGCGATGTGTTTTGCGCGATAAGAAACAAAGACTGGACATGCCCCGGATGATGTAGTAGCCCAGGCTTGGCTCGGGGGAAGCTTTGCATACCGAAGCAAGCTCCCACATGATGTAGAATCAATCAAACAAGCGTGGAAGTTTTACTGCTTTCGCTTCCAGCGAAAGCAAATCTTACCTTGGACATTTGCTGTATCGGATGCCTAATAACTACTTTTGGAGACTGTTAAGTTTTATTGATATTTATTTATTGGTTCAGTTTGACGGTGAAAAAACCTATAAAAATCGTTGCTTGGACATTGAAGCGATTTTATTTTTATTTCGTAATTTAGATTGAATTGAACTCGGAATCCCATAGAATAAACGTTGGCATAAGAGTACTGACATTACATTGAACTCTCAGCACGGAAAGCTTGGGCTACTACCTGGTAGCTTATTTTATAGTCAAACTCGCTCTGATGTACTGTAGATCCAATGTAGACAGTACCGGACTTTTAGCTTCGATTGCTGCATAAAAACTTCTCTAGATATTTTAGCCAGGAACTCCGACCAGGATACTTCATTAGCTAGTTGATAAAGATATTGATGAATCAGATCGGTTTATTGATCTCAGATGATGTATGTATGATCTCAGATGTACAATACTTCAACGACAAGACCATGTAGTCATGCTTAGCATCATCGCTGATTCTAGAGTCATTAGACCTAGAACTTTTGATGGATGATGTACCGAGTATCAAGCTGATATTGTTAAACAACTAATGGTCATGACCTGGTGTTCGATCTAGCTCGCAGGGCCTAACACACACCTTACCCGTCATTTCTGAAAAAAACTTCGAATGTTTTAGACATCAAACTCTAGACTTTGCAAATATTGGGTATTGGAGGAAACCTAGCATAAGCATAAGGTAATCAAAAACAGAAGACGTTGCATACTATTCTAAGTGTAAGTAATTTGATACTTTGCTGAATCAATCGCAAATGTTTTACACTTTAAAATCATGTAGTTGTTAGCAGCGGAGATGTTATATTCACTTAGAATTATAGAGAAAATAAAGAACATCGCTTGGATTTTAATGTAACCAGTGCGTTATGGGTATTATTGCAAGCAAAATAAAGTTCTGACGTTCTACCGAGCTCATCAAGAATCGTACCTACTTATTTTTCGGTCTAGAAAAATCACACAATTCAGACATTTCAAGGTATATTGGGATTGGAGCAAACGCCACACCGAATCGCGATCACGATGCAAGTCACACACCTATGCGGCCCTTCCTGAAACAACCAACTAGTTCACGTCTTCCGAAACCACACTATCCCTCATAAAACCTCATAAAGACCCCCCTCCCGGAAGCGAATGGGATGAGGGCAGGTTGTCCCCGCACCCCCGGTAACGGGTGCATTCTTTGTCGTCGGCCACGGGCACGACTGTTTTGCGTGCCCTCGCTCCGAGCGGGCCCCAAAACTCAAGGGCAATTCGTGCAGCCAAGTCCAATGACCAGCCTCCAGCTTCTAGGGCCTGTATCTGTGTGTGTGTGTGTGTGTGTGCGTGTCCTCCGAGGCTCCTCGCCATTGCGAAAACGTCACGCGCCGAACGTCACGGTTCGGCACCGCGTACAACCCGCGGATGCCTGCGCGGACTTTGCTTTTTCCCAGTGACAGCTCGTGGCGCCTTAATTGAAGCGACATTCCGCAAGCCACATTTTAACAGGGGTATTGGGATGGGAGCGATCCAGACTTTCAGTTCAGCCGAGCTGTTTTCGATCGACATCGATCGGCAGGGCGGGAGCAGTGGCGTGTGCTTTTTTCCCCCTTTTCGTAGCCCTTTTTGCCGATTAGCAGCAACTGATAACATTGATTAACCGTTTTGGGAGGGAAGGGGGAATGTGCTAGGGCAAGGATACACCTTTCGGAAATGAACCCTTCCCCAGACCGCCCTCCCCGGAGTGGCATTCATAATTCTTGCGGACCGTCGGGATGATCATTTTCCTTTGGTGGGATGCATAGGGCAGCCGCCGGGCGGGAGTGCCTTTGTTCGCGAGCTCCCCTGACTGGCGTTAATGGCGTTTTCTTTCCATTCGTGTTTGTAACTCCTGTAACGTGTGCGACTGTGCGAGAGTGTTTGTATTTGGGTAAGCAGCAGCCGTACGCGGTCGGTGATAATAAAAGGGCATCCTCGCGAACAAGCCGGTTCCCCAGGTGCCTACCAACTCTCATCGTGCTGCTCGAAACTTTTGCGGAAGCAGGGGCGAAAGTGTGCCACCAGTTCGTACTAGCACTTATCACAGAACGCTTCTTAGGATAGGACGAGAAAGGCGACTTGCTAGATAAAAAAGCATAATTTCAAGGCAATATATAAATAATTTAAATTAATTGTGTCTCTCGTATCCATCACGGGGGGTAGCGTGAAGCGGGTTTTGCATTCAAAACAGTGCCACGACTTCCTAAACATTCTTTCTTCGGGGAGAATGTTGGGCAGAACATCGTGTACCTGTTCGCCCTACCCTTCAACATGTATGTAGACTGCTTATAAGTTATATTTGCGGTGGATTTGCTCCTTTAGGTACTCGACAACGAATTTTTAACGTTTTTAATAACCCTATTCTTAAGAATAATGCACAAATCTTGTTCCAAATTAAGGTTTTTTTTCCTTTTTTCTTCTGTTTTTCTTCAAAAAACAAAACGATATTTTCAGTAGATACTTTTCAAATAATTTCCCTTTTTTCGGCCTAGCACTGCAACGTATACTTTCTACATTTTGTATTGTTGTTTTGCAAGTTTATTTGGTTTAGAAAAACATACGAACGAAATTTATTTTATGCTTGTCGAAAATTAGAAAATGAAAGCAAACTAAATTCTTAAATAACAGAATAAACTTAGTTTCGTGATGAGATCGAAAGTATTTGAATAATTAGTTGGTTAATTATTCGATTGCCTTGGTGCCACCGTTGCCCCGCTTTCCGCTAACTCCAATTACAATCGCACCGCGCACCAACACGAACCACTAAACGCACAATCGTTCCAGCCGCGGAATCGGCATCGGTTCGGGGCTCGGGAAGAAATAAACCATTCGTCTGCACTACCCGGCCTGCCCAGGGGCCTGACGTTTGTGATCTGCCGATCTCGGTTGCACCGTCCGTTGTTGTCGTCCCCGTCGTCCATCCCAGCCCTCACTCCTCCTCCTGACCGCAGCACGTAGCGCGACGTCTTCAAAAAGGATAATTATGCCGCGATATCACAAAAATGTGACCGTGGCAAATAAAACGCCGTGCATTTCGTTTCCGTGTCGTCATCTTCCGATCCCACGATTGTGATTTGCATGCCGTGGGAGAGGGTTGCCGTTGGGGAGGGGTGGAGGGGAGCGGGGGGAGGGGGAGGAGTTTTATTTTTCTTACCGCCCGCGGTTGCCGCTCGCGTGACAAGCGGGGTGAGATCGTATCGCGAAACCGAACCCCCCCCCCCCC
>KB671798.1:710610-734465 GCA_000349105.1 Anopheles epiroticus | reverse complement strand
TCCACCCTGCTATGTCGGCGCATCTGAATGCCGATCTACATTTTGTGCACTTGAAACGCGCTACTTATCGTTGTTATTGATTATCACGCTCATTATAAGCTCGCTCGCATAAATAACTATCTTTAAGGCGGTGGTTTTCTCTGGGGTTTCCTTTTTTGCGTTGGTCGTTGAAGCTTGCAGCGAGTCTTCGTGGTGGTGGAGGAAGGTGGTTGTGTCAATAGCTGGTTGACAACAGCACGCTGTATTTTCGTACGCTGTGATGATGTGTGTCATGATTGACACCTGTCAAAAGCCACTCGTCAAGCATCCGTAGTTACATGCGAAATGAACCTAGTTCCCTAGAGGAATTGTCATCTTTTTCCTAATGTTTTCTCCCATAGAGATGGGACAAATGAACTGGAACCATTAGGCTCGTTCAGTTCTTAGTGGAAAAGAACAGTAACGTCTTACCCGTAGAAACGAGAGGTACTCATACTGAGTAACAATGAGTGGTAGAGTTTACTTGACTCTTTTCACTCACTTGCTCTTTTTGACAACTGCCGACTCACTCTTTCGATTTATACACACTATCTTCCTGACTCTCTGTTCTTCAAATCGATTGGAAGAGTTTGTTGAACTCTTCCCATTCACTCACTCCGGGTGCCAACAGTTTACACTTTCATCTTATAATCACTCCCTCACTCACTTACTCACACACTCACACACTCACTTCATTCGCTCGCTTACTCTCTGTTTTCCAAATCAATAGAACGATTTTAATTGACTCTTCTCACTCACTCACTCACTCACTCAGTGTGCAAACAACGGGCATACTCTTTCAGTTTATTCTCACTCACTCAGTGAATCACTCACCCACTGAATCACTCACTCACTGAATCACTCACTCGTTGAGCAAATCTTCTACTACTAATGTCACAAGTAAAATGTACCAAAAATATTTGTATGAAAAGGATTTTGTTTATGAGTGAGTGAGTGCGTATGAACCGAAATTTAAATTACTCTTCTACGGTATTTGGAATCACTAAAAAGAGTAAGTATTCACATCTCTGAAACATACGTTCAATAACAAGGAATCAAATTTCCCCTGCCCAGCCCACCGCAGATATCATGCAGAACGCTTTCCAAAATGATATCTCCTGCTCCAAAGACGTCACTAATTAGCGCTAGACGCGCTACCATTTTTCTGCTCGCTGGGAACGATGCTCTTCATGAGAAGGTCCCATACGTACCGATTCAATTCATCCAGCTCAATCCTGTTTCTCTTCGCTCGCCCGTCACATCCAGTGTACGTGTTAATTTCACGCCTCGCAGCACATGCCGCACCGAACCGGAGTCCGGGAGGTCCTCCACGCAAGCCTTACACGCGCAATTAGCTGCGGTACGAACATGAAACCTGCTAGAGATTATGAGCGATGAGGATCCGCTTTTACCGATCCCGGATTCCGGTGCGATCAATCGCAAAAGGATAAGTGAAGGGTGGTCTAATCGCATCGCGTGCAGGTGCAACCTCGCGTGGGATGCAGTCCGCTTCCGTGCTTGAAATTAGTGCACCCACACACACACACACACACACACACACATGGTATCATTTTCGTGCACGGAGTCAAAAGCGATGGAATAAAAGAGCTAAATGGTACCCGGAACGGAAGGGTTCTTTCCAGCACGGTTGTAACTTTTGTTGCATGCCGAATCTTCTTATCCCATCCATCCCACCCCTTCCAGAGAAAAGCATGCTTTGGTGCATGTTTAGCCCGTCTATCATTCGTCTATCATCATCGTTAGCCGCGCCGAGTGTGCCGTTTTTTTTTTAATTCTTTCTTGCAAACAAGGTGGCAATGGCGCCTGATGCCGACGCACAATGGTCAGCTGGTGGGATAAAATTACAAAAAACAAAATTAAATGCTATTGCTCGGCAAGACAACGATTCCGACTTAAAATGAGTAAAACTAGTTTCCAATGTACAATTGATATTGACAAAAAAGCTATTAGCTATCCATGTAATGTAAATCTTTACAAACTAAGGAGTGGAATGATTGTGGCAGGAATGGGAGGGAAAAGAGAAAGGATGCTAAGGTGAAGAGACAGGCGCAGCGCGAGTAAACCAGAAACTCTTAAAATTATATGTTTGAATATTGAGATATGTGTTGTAATTGTTTTGATTATTTTATTAAACATAAAATTTTTATTTAACATAAGTCCATTAGATCATCAAATCATAAAAAAATTAAATTAATATGATTTTAATCAAAAGCTTTCTTTACCATAATTTTCTTCAATTGATTGATTGCAATCATGCCTTGAAATCAGGGTTTTTCCTTATTTAATTATCTTCAATACATCGTTTTCATTATCAATGCGACCTGACCGTTACTTCTGAAATATATAAAAAGATTGGTTTCATTCTGAGAACATTCACTTCTTATAATTACATCCTATCCTAACATTTTGAAAGCATTGAAAATTAATGTGAGCAATGAATGCAATTTAATGAAATTAAAAAACAGTTAATACACACATCCCTATTTTCTTTACTTGAAGATACTGGCGAAACATGTTAAACAAGTTAAAAATATATAAATATTTTATGTGATGATTTTTTTATCAAATGATTCCATCCCATCATTTGTTATAAACTTCCCACTGTGCAGCAGTCTGCTATCCGCGAAGATGCGGCATATTAAAAAGGGGTTGGTAGCGTTTGAACTAAAAACAAAAAGTACCAAACGGGAACAATCGCAAACAAAGCGAACGAAACAGAGCACAGCGATTAATCGTGCCACAGTCGATGGAATCGGTTGATGAAAGCCCGCTGATGTGCCCGAGAAGGCGGCAGATCGGTGTTGCAGATGCAGATCCGATCGGGCTGATCGTTTCGGACGCGATAAGGGTTTTTTGTTGTTGTTGTTGTTGTTGCTGCTGCTGCTGACATGCACCGGCGAAGCTCGTGGCCGCGTATCGAACGATCCGGTTGGGCACAGACAACAGACAGCCACAGTGGAAAGGCGCGGTGGAAATTAGGAAAAGGGATCTCAGGTCCGAACGGTGCAAAGTCCCCGGGGTAATTACCCGGCTGGGAACGGGCAGCGGGAGTCGTGCGTTTACCTTCTGCTTTCTGCAAATTCATACAAATTAATGATCGGTTTAATTGAGCGAGCAGAAAGCCTAGCTGCCGTCGGTGAGGCAAGCGTGTGTTCGCGCGAATGGGAAAAATACCTGTTTGAGCGTTGAAGTGGAGACGCCCGTTCCTTCCAGTCGCAGCGCCTCGCAGCGTGGGAAGCCGGGGCGAGAAAGCAATTGCAATCGTCGTTGGGCTGCGCCGCACAAATTGGAGCGAAGCCGGCCCTGGCGGTTAGCGAAGATTTATTTGGCAATGTACAAATGGCGATATAAATTCTTACGGAGAAAGGACCAACACAAACGGCGTCCCGTCGTCTTCAGGGAAAACATTGCAGGAACAAAGAGAGAGGCGAGTTTCTTTCTACCCGGCAAACAAAAAAGGACACCGAAATTCTTCTTCCAAATGTATGCTCCCAACAGTTGCAGCCCAACACTTTTCGGAAAACATTCATCACCCTCCTCCACTGCCCAACATTGTGCGAGAGGCCGCCGCGCCACGTGCGCATTAACCACGAGCAGTTGGAACTTTTCCCTATTTGTTACTTGGAGAACCGGGGAGGGAAGGGAGAGGAGAATCGCGCTGCACTACTGGCGGAAAACTTTTCCCAACCCAACCTGCCCCTACCCACTACCTTCTACCATCCCCGCTCCCCTCGCTCGCCCGGTCTTCACGTGCTCGAGTGAAGATGCTGGAAGCGCCGCTGTTTCGGGTATCTGGGCCAGTGGAGCAAACCGTTTGCATCGATTTCGAAAGCGAAAGGACATCGACACTCGCAGCCAAGGATCAACAACCGCATTACGGTGCGGGTTGGGACGTGTGCTCCCACTCTTGTGTGTGTGTGTGTGTGTGTGTGCGCGTGGGAAAATCGTTTTGAAGAGCGTATTATGGCGCTATACATATATGCAAAAATTCAACCAACCAGCGAAGATCTGGAGGATTGTGTGCCTTTTATTTAGCTTTTGAACTCTCTGCGACGCTACAGCGTTGAGCACCCGTCAACGTACTTACAGCACACACACACACACACATTCGTTCTTATTTACATGCACATCTCAGCATGAAAGCACGGCAGTAGGGAGGGAGGGCTGCGTCGCAAAAAAAACCGCACAGAAGCTAAGTGCCTGCATGCGTTTGATTGAAACCCTTCCCTTGCTGGAGGAGAGCGTTCTTCACGCACCCCAACCGAAAGCAGAGAGCATCGAAGAAGATACAGCCGTAGCAGTTGGAGGACATTTAAAGGAGGATGACCTACCGCAACGGAAACTGCTTCTGCTGAGCAAACAGCTGCAGCGTGATGGGAGGCTTCAGGCACAAGGTTTGACGCACTTATCGCCAAGTTAATTTCGCAAGTTAATTGAGATTAAATCTCGGAAACTTTTCATCCTGTTGGGGTACAATCGGTTGCTCTAAAATGGTCTTGCACAGATTAACGCGAAACGAAGCACGCAAATAGCATAGTTTTTAGATTAGCTCTTCAAATCCACTGGAACACAACTTGGGAGTTCCGCAAGAGCTCTGTTAAATATAGAATTGTAAGTTTTAGCTACCTGACTTAAATAGACAAATCCTCTAATCCAAGATCCCTGCTTTCACTTTCAATAAATCAAAAACAATCGACCAAGTTTTCTGATTTAAAATGCTTCAGAATAACCATTGATGAAAAATTCTCATTTGGGTCGTACATAAACAATACCATAGCAAAACAGCAGTAAAATATGTGGATATACAAAGATATAAGCTTCTTTGGCAATCTGTCGTTATGCTTGACATCCCCCAATGGATGTCAGTAAAACAAAGGATAGTGTAGCAAACAATGGTCTTGTTACATAAATTCTAATAAAGCAATATTACCACCATATCTCGGCGAACAAATTGTTTGTGGAACTGATGTCCATCGTTCTCCGACTCGTCTTCTTCTTCTTCTTCTTCTTTGGCCCGCTCATCGCGCTTCGGATTTCGATGCCCATGTTGTTGTCCGAAGTTACGATCGTACCAAGGTAGCAGAACTCCTCTACTACCTCAAGATCGTCGCCGTCGACTAATACTCTGCTTCCGAGTCGTGCTCTATCTCGGTCAGAGCCTCCGGCAAGCAGGTACATTGTCTTCGTCGCATTGATCCTCAATCCAATCCTATCGGCCTCGCGTTTCAGTCGGGTGTATGCCTCGCACACCGCCGCAGATGTCCTTCCGATGATGTCAATGTCATCCGCGAAGCCAAGGAATTGGAGAGACCGGATGAAAATCGTGCCCCTGATGTCGAAACCTGCGCTCCGCATGACACCTTCCAGAGCGATGTTGAACAGCAAACAGGAGAGTCCGTCCCCTTGCCTCAGTCCCCGATGAGATTCGAACGAATCCGACAGCATGTTCGACACTCTCACCTTGCACTGCACACCGTCCATTGTAGCCCTCAACAGCCGTACCAGCTTCGCAGGGAAACCGTACTGCCGCATGGTGTTCCATAGCTCTGTCCGGTCTATGGTATCGTAGGCTGCCTTGAAGTCGATGAACAGGTGGTGCGTGGGGATCTGGTGCTCCCGGCACTACTGAAAGATCTGCCGTAGGGTAAAGATTTGATCGGTAGTGGATTTCCCTCCAACAAATCCAACAGCCTGATAGCTTACGACGAAATCTGTAGCATGGAGCGCAAGTCAGCAGAAGTGTATACGGGACAGGATCCTGTAGGCAGCATTCAGGAATGTGATGGCTTGGAAGTTAGCACAGTCCAGTCTGTCGCCCTTTTTGTACACTGGGTGAATGACACCCAGTTTCCACTCGGCCGGTAGTTCTTCCTGGTTCCAAATCCTGACAATCAGCCGATGCACGATCGCGGCAAGCCTCTCCGGGCCCATCTTGAAGAGCTCTGCCACCATCCGACTCGTACTGCAAGTGAATCTAGAACCCCAGGTCTCCCGTTTCTTCTAGAACTCAGAACTCCTTAATCTTTAAGGGAATTCCAATGTACAACTCGATACCAAAAAATATTGTGAATGCTTCCTGTCATAGTCTACGACCAGATTGTGAGGGTTTAGTCTTCTCTTGTTGTTATTTTTTTTACATAACTTACTTGAGAAAATACTGTTCAACTAGAAAAGGAAATAATAATAATGCGAGTCTTCAAAGATTCGATAGCTATTCTAGTAATTGAGAACTAGATTTAAAACAATTACAAGATGGAAGGATGATTGATTGCTGGAGTTCTAGAGCACACAACCATACTTAAATATCTAATATTAGATAATTTCGTCATTCTCGAACCTTTGAAGCGGAAAAACGGGGGACAACTATCATTTGCAATAATACCAAAATGCATTCTTAGTTCTGATTATAACATGAGTAAATCTCAGCATCTCAACAAAGTGAATGAATCTCCTAAGGACGGAACGGAAAACTGCCCCGACCGTACGAGCACATTCTGCATGGTTCGTCGTTAAACAGTGAAGTAAAACGGAAAACAGCACCTACCACCCTAATCCTTTTCCCTTTACCGCTTTTTTTCTTCTTTAATTTAGCCACAAAATTGTGTCCCGTATGCATCACACAGCGCGTCAACGGAGCAGCAAATCCTTCGCAAGCGAGGACCACGTGATGACATTCGATTCGTGCGCCATTCCTCCCCTTTCACAACACCCCCCCCCCTCCACCCGTTCCCACACTCACTTGGACGACTTTTGAGTGGCGTGGCTTTTCGATTCCAATTATCTTAATTAGAAAGCCAGTGAGTAGGAGGGAACGGTGTGTTCCTTCGATCAGGCGCATCCAAAGCAGCGCACCGTGTGCTTCCTCGTCGGCGTGGTAAGAGATCGTACACCGGAGCACCGGATATGTCTTTTCTAATTTCGAGCTAAAATTGGCATCCGTTAAGGGGTTCGGTGGGAGGGGGTCCGGGAGCAAGGCGGTAACATCGAACTTTGGGCATTGAACAGCAGTCCATTTTTGTCCGGGGCGCATTCAAATTACTGCGCGTCCCGCCACCTTCTTCGAAGCGCTGTAATCAAATCACAATGGCGTTCGGTCCCGGGTTCTACGTATTGACATGTGTGTGTGTGTGTGTGTATGTGGACGGTGACTGGCCGATGCCTTTTTGCCCGGGCTGCTAATTCTCGCCCGGACCGTCCCGGATGTACATAGAGGGCGCCTTCGTTCTCGCTACGCCGCCGTGTCCGTTTGATTGAAGCAGCGGGCGAAGACACACCGACGCGAGATGGAAAATTTGAAAAAAAAAAAACCGAAAAAGATCGATCAGAAATGGTGCAGCAGGGAGAGGTTGTGAGGAAGGGGGAGGGGGGGGGGGTGGGGAATCCCACAGCTTGCAAGCCCTTGAGCTAGCCGAAGGACCAGCCAGCCAGGGCATGCTCTTCAATACATACACGCGGTGGCCTGGTGAAGGAGTGGAGGGGGAAGGGGAGGGGAGTGGAAGTGCCGGTAGAACATCTCTTATCGTGCCATTTCATGTGCCGGCAAACCGAGGGAGGGGATTCTGGCCCCGCGTTTTGAGCCAACCACCTCCACCTATGGATGGTGCAGGTTTCGGTTTGGTCCTGCGAGCCGGATCGAACGACAAGGAACACATCAAATGAAGCAAAAAAAAAACGACTAACCGGACCAACGACAGACGGCGAGCATTGGACGCTTTTTCGCTAGCGGATAGTTCCTTTTCCCAAGCCCAGGAAGCATGTGAGGAGAGGTGGGACTCTGTCCTAACCGAGAGTTTCGGGCTAGCAAGAAGCAAGAGTGCATCTCGCCCGCTAAACGAGATGGACGCACGACATCCTCACATGTCGGAGGACGCGGTGGGATTTAAAAATAAAACTTTACCGCCCTGGACCAGACAGAGGGAGGAGAAGGGAAGGAGGTGTGGGGACTAGAGGAGAGAAACAACGAAGAAGAATAAAAAATCCTTTCTGCTCTTATATAAACACACACACACATACGTGTGCCCGGACATGAATGCTATTTCATCATTATTAGCGTTTTTTTCTGTTGTTGCTCCCTGTACCAACCAACAAACGATGCTAGAACGCTTTGCTTCATTTAGGTTCGATCACGGAAGCAAAGGAAAAACCAGCACATACGGAAAAGGGGGGAGGGGCAGGACGAAGAAAAACGAATATTGAACGAGCGGCTGGACACATGATAAGGCGCTCGCTTCTTTTCCCATTTTTATTTACGCTAACGATTTGCCCCCGGCAAGAAATGTGCATTAATCACATGAAAGAGTAAATGGATGAGTATTGACAGCTGTCGGCACGGTTCGACATTGGAGACACACATAAGCGAACAGCCATTAATTACGTAACGCCTTCCGGGCGGGATGGGAGGGGCGAAGCGGTCGCACCGGGATGGTTTGTTTGCTACTGATTTATTTCACGGTAATGATAGTGAAGGAAGATATACGAAAGGGTTTCGAAGACATGAAGCTCTGATCTGCTGCTATCCTTAGGCACTGCACTGGAGCAAATCGTATATGACAATCGACAACGATGTCTTGTTTACCTAAGAGATTATGTTTTAATAAGGAATAAAATTAAAGAATTAAATTTATGTTTGCATGAGGATAACATCAAGTCTTCCAAGTTTTAGTACTATGCTTACTAAAGCATAGCTTCGATTACAATCACGTAAATGGTGAGGTTTTAGGTGTAAAACGCTTGTGTGCAGCAAAATGCTTAAGAAATTAAACTTATTGAGAGAGTGGAAAGCAAAATCTTTGAAAATGAATAATATAAGGATTGAGTTTTACACCTAAATTTATGTTATTTTCACCTTTTGTGAGCAGTCCGAAAGGGATTCGATAGAACGTGGGGCTTGATTTGACAAGGCACACGCCGTTACCACTTAGACCACCGAGCCAGCTCGACCATTGGCATATATTGAACGATGTTAAGCCTCAGCTTTGCTGCTGCTGTACACAAGGGGTTACAATATCTTCCTGTACATTACTTTGCCACCTCCAGTTCGTGCATTTAAGCTGCCAAATTTATTCTCAAAACATCTTTTTTCCGCTGAAACATAAAAATAAAAATAAAGGTAGCAGAGCTGTTCAAGATGGATTGGGAGAGGCTTGTCACTTTTATGCATCGGCTAATTGAAAGGATTTGGAGCTAGGAAGAACTAACGAAAGATTCCGCGTGTTATTTAATTTAACGAAAGATTCCCCGTGTGCAGGAGAAGCATCAGATATCCACGCATCACCAGATCAAACTGAGTTGGTACGTGACATGAGTGGTATATACGAACTCCCTGTAAGCCTGGAACGCCTGTTAATGGCTTAAATGAACAGATCTATCCAAGTCCTTGGTTTCGTGGATGACATCCACGTGTCCTACTAAAACGCATTGCCGCTAGGATTGGACTGAGGATCAATGGGACGACTTAATATGCTAGACAGCTATGATCCCGGTATATCCCGGTTATAATCGTTATCCTGCTTAAGCTAACTTAAGGTAACATGATGAAAACTTTTGTGAGATCTTCAAAACATCGTCTTTGGCGGCAACGACAGTTGTGTACAGCAAATTCTGAAGAATCCTGTCTATGGTGCACCTCCTTCACTGTCAATATTCTTTCTGTTGCCTCCCAGGATGAGATGTAACTGTATTCCTTGGCAGGACTTACAGTAAACTAACAACATCCGATAAGATAGAACTCCTTCCGTACCCCTAATTGCCTGATTGTAATTGGCTCAACTACTTCACCTGCCTCTAAAAATACATCTGGCTTATCGCAAGCAGGTGTCTAAAGCCCCCTTTTATTTTTTATATATCAATGACATACATGATATACTTCCTCCTCATGGCTTCTTTCATACCTTCTATACACTGGCGGTCTCAACATTTTTCTTACCATCTTTAGTCAACACGACTGTGTTTTACTTTAACCGCGTCACATTCGGATTTACAAAACCCTTTCTGCATCAAATCCTTGCATTGCTCCCTGGTGTGCAATACTCTCGAATATGCCATCATTATTTTGGGGAATTTTAAGAATCGGATGGGTAGCAAGATTAGAAAAAAAGTCGAAAAGCGCTTTATAAGATTGGCTTTTCGCCGCTTTGCAGGAGAAAATATCCCTATAGACTCAAGCAAAATTCATTTCCCATATCCTTGGTGGTCGAATGGACGCACCGCTGCTTCTCGGCCGCCTAGACTTCTATGCTCCAGCGTGTGGACTACGGGCACGTAACATGCTCCAGATCGCACAACGTCGCCCAGTGTTCGGATCGACGGGCCCCTTCCTTATTTGTGCACGCGCTTATAATCGTGATTGTAACTCGTATAACTAATGTATACTTTCCAATAGCTCCTGCCACCTACCCTTCCTTACCAGCGCCCTTCCAAGTGCATATCCCTCCAGCTTATTTTTATATTTGTGTCTTACCTTTACTTGATCTAGCCTCGTTTATAATTCCCACTGAAGATAGAATTAGAATCAAATTATTTTCCTACAGACTAGAATTAAGTATTGTTCAATCTTTTAGACCGATAACAGAAATAAAAAAATGAAATTAAATTAAATTAAAGTACCATACAGTAAAACACTTTGGATTCAAAAAGAGACTGATCTTGTCAGAGCTGTTATCGTATTCTAAAGTATTAGGAAACATCAATTATCCTGAAACATTTTTTGTGTTTGTCTCTAATGATCAAGCCTGTCTAACTTTGGTTATTCCGCGTAATAATTTTTTAACATAATAAGACAACCAAATAAACAACCTCAAAATCGCAAGAGCAGATAAAAAAAAATAAAAAAAAATAAAAAAATATTATAAATTAAGCTTTCCTTCTTTTTCCTCGGTGAAACCCCCCATAATGATTTTAAAAGTTTTCAAAACGCTCGCTAGCGTCCCGCGTCGATCAATGCATACTCGTTGCTTCCTCGGACGCGTGTCGATACCGTATCGATACAGAAGAAAGCGCGCACCAACTTGACGCTACTGCAAGTCTACAGTTTCCACTCATTAGAGCGTTGGGCCCTTTGTTCGAGTGGGCAAAATGCCCCCTTACGGATCCCTTATTCCCTGCCGGTGTGTGCCGTTTACTTTATACTTCTGCAACCAGCATCCACGATGGACGGAATAGCGAAGAATGTATATAAAAGCAGCAACAGCAACACACACACACACGCGAAAACTGCATCATATCAGTAAGCGAGCGAAACCTTTCGCATGGTGAGTGCGCGCAGCGAGTGGAAGGGAAATGAAAAATGAAGCCTCTTTCCAGCCCCAAACGCTCGTAGACGTAGAGGTTTCGAGGTTCTTCGCCGGTTCGCTCTTCCTCTTCGGCAAAAAAAAAAAAAAAATGCTCCTCGAGTGAGTAAGAATAACTGATGAGAATATTTTCCAATCGATGCAATTTGTTTCTTGCAATCCACCTCCACCCCCTTCTTCCCCCTTTTCAAAGCGCTCTTTTTCCGTTTTCCCTTTTTTTTATCTCGCTATGTAAGATCGCTTGATCTCGCACCAAGCTGCAGTAGAAGAAGCACAAAACATACACAAACAATAAAGGGATACAAATATTTTTTTAACACACACACAAGGATGGAAGGTGGCTAGAGGACAGCTTTTACATTGGTGCAGGCTGCGAATTTTCGCTAAAAAAAAAACAAACAAACAAACACTAACGGCTAAACATAACTCAGCCTCAGCCTGTCCATCAGCATCGTGTCCACTCCGCCACACTAAATACGGAAGGTGCAGATGATGCACATACAAACACCCATAACCCCCTCCTTTTTCCCACTGCCATGGGAAATGGAAAAACCATCAAAACAAAAAAGGAAAACCTCCCAAAAAAAACAAAGCGAAGGAATAGCCAACCAACCACCGGGGAGGAAAAATTGAAAATTGCAGCCCCCCGGGGATACGCTTTCTCCTGCATGTGGCGAAAAACCGGTGTGGGCATTTCCCGATAAGGCACATACACACAAACACATGCGGTGGACGGTAGCATGACGGAACGGTCGGACGGTTGGCGCGATTTTCCGACCGGTCAGCCACGCAGGGCCGCGGTGGACAATGGCTTGCGAGAATTATTCGTCCGGTTTGTTTTTTTTTGTTTTGTTTTTGCTTCTCCTCCTATAAAGAGGGATGTGTGAAGGAGGGGTGAGGAAAGTGGAAGCAAGAGGGGGAGAGAGAGCGAGAGAAGGGAGGCGGTTGGAGTGTGCGCCTGCCACTATGTACCGTGGGCGACGTCCACACGTACACGTATTTTGGGATGCAGTTTTCCGGTGGAGTAGGTGCGCGTGGGGCCGACCGAGCGCTTATGCAGCGCAAAAGCAGCGCACCCCGCACAAGCACATAGGCCTGATGGGAGGAAGCAGCAGCGGCAGCAGCAGCGGTCCCAGCAGCAAAAAACAAACACGGAAAGCTGAGCCGTGGTTTTTGGCGAATCCGAGCGCACCTTTCCTTACGGAAAACTCTACTCCCCCTCCCCCAACCCGTTGGCCCTTACCCTAAGATGGTGGGGTTGCGGCTGCACCTATATCGCATATTGCAACTGCGCGCATCAATCGAATCTTGTTTTTTACTCTAAATTCGAAAGACAAGGAGAAAGAGAAAGTGGGAGAGAGAGAGAGAGAGGGAAACACAGAGAAAGAGAGAGAGATAGAGAGCGAGTGAAAGAAAGAGAGGAAGGCACATGTACAGAGTGTTGGGAAATAGTTTTTAGCTGGCGAAGGCTTCCAGTCGGCGTTTCGGGATGCGTGTGTATTGGCGATTGCCGATGACCGCGGTGGAGAGACTCCCTTGTTGCTTGTATTCGGCTGCATTCTCCGTTTTCGGCATGTGCAGTACGACTGGGTGGTCCTTCCTTCCCTGGATGCTGGGCCACATAAAGGGGACGGTACACAGTAGCAGGTACCTGGGGCAAAACGGTCACCAGCAATGTTGACGAAATCATATCGGCATTACGGGGCCCATCCATCAACTACGTAACGTTAATATTTAGCTTTTTTAACCCACTACTTCTTAGTGCAAGAAATCCCTGAATGAGCGTTACGTAATTTATGGATAGTTCCTTTGTAATAATTGTGCTATTGAAATTATGTTAAACATTTTGTTTCAAGAGCACCACGTTAGATTGGAAATTCAAGCCAACTGTGAAGTTTATACTGCAACAGTAAATGAATTAATGACATGAAATAAAACCGCATCTGTTAAATGAATCAGAAACGAAGGAAAATGCCTAACACGACCGTTTTGCCTCACAGTACCCCTAGAAATAGTTGCGGGCCGAGTTTCACGATGACGCACTCGTTGTTAATTTTTGGAGTTATTTTTTGCACCCGCTACATCCTTATTTTTTCCATTACTTTTTCCTTCCCCAACAAAGCCTGTTTTTTTGTGTCATATGGTAGCGGTTGCATCGCATTGCTGGGCATAGCAGCACATCCCTCTGTTTCGGGATCACTATGCACACATTGTATCCCTTTTGCTCCGTACCTTACTCGCATGTGCTCGTACGCATCACACACATAAAGAAAAAAATCGTCCAAATCTCTGTGTGTACTACGGCTAAAGACGTGCAAAAGAACCACTGACTGAAAGCAGCGCGGTGGTGCTGCAATATTTGGTGCTCCGCTTTTTCGGCGCTGGAGGGCGAGCTACGGTGCGCTCGGTGCGCCTGAAAGGTATGCAGCACGCAGAGCACGCGTTTGACACGGCAAGCGTTGCGACCGTACACGGGCGCGTAAAAAAAAGCGTACCTGCGCTCGCTGTGTGTTTAGCTGCACTGGACTGACGGCTCGTTGGCGGTGTGTTGGTGTTTTACGATATGCACACCGCACTCTCTCTCTCTCTCTCTCTCTCTCTCTCTGTCTTGTTATCTCTATCCTGCTCTATCCAAAAACTCGCATGTGCCGATTTTTTGGGCATCTTCCGTTCTGCGTCTCGTGTTATGTAGTTCGTGCAGTGCAGCAGCCGTTTTTGCCGCATTGGGAGGCTGTTGTTTTCTTTTTTTGTTCATTGGGTGTTTTTGTCTTTCCCACGCGGCGAGCCACGGCTAAACCAATCAAGTAGAAGCGGTGTTGCACAGCGCACAGCACAGGCGAAATGTGCACCTTTCTCCCGCCGGACGGGTTTTGTCATTTTGGCGCTCGCAGGAAATGACCACCATTTGCGAGTGCGAAAGCTGTGTGCGGCCCTTTTGCAGCATGCAGGATGGCCGTCCAATCATGTCAGCCCGTTCGAAGAGGGAAATGCGGAATGCAATTTAGCGACGCTTCCCTTTTGCTTTTTGTTTTGTTGCATCTCCATTTGCCGGTGCTTCTGGTTTATAGAACCCCCTCTATCACGCTGCCTTTATTAATTTACTTTGATGGTTTAGAATTATCGCTAAAATAAAATTATGTTCTGAAGTGTTTCCGAAGCGTGGTTTACCGTTTACGATGGAGAACCCATGAGATTTTTACATGAACTTTATTTCCTTTGTTTGACTTATCCGCATGGAATTGAGGTTTTTCTTCTTCTTCATTTTCTCCATATCCCTGGAATACGAAGCTACCAGCTTCTCCATCTAGACGCAGTCAAGAAACTGGAAAGACCGCTGAATATCCCGATCCGGGATATCTTCCCACGAGCAGACTTTGTTTTACTCAAAATATTTTTTGGGTTTTAGCAGAGAGAATGCGGTTGCGTGGGTCCTCGTTGTCTCATAGCATGTCGCGTTCTCCGGATACGGCCGGTCGGGGTTTGGATACCTACAGAAGAACAAAATTATATCCCATTATACTTGCTTACATTTGTTGCATATCGATTCTTGAAACGATTGTTGGACCTCTGCATAAGGACTGACTTGGAACAAAATGCCCAAGTACACCCGACGACACGAAATCAAATCAATTGCCCCTTTAAGTGTTCCTTGAATAATAAATGAGTTTTAATTCATCGTCCAAAGATAAGTTAAAGCCAAAGACTGGTGCAAAGCATTTGCAGGATCAAAGATCATCAGAAAAATAGGTGAACATTTCTAAAAATTGATTATTATGAGTCGAAATGTCATGGAAACGACTGACTGGTTAGCAATTCAATATCTTCTGAAGGAGTTTTATTGCCGGTTTTCTTGCTCTTCTGTCAATTACAGCAGACTGGTGTCGATTTAAAGCTTCACAATGAGAGGAAACTTCCTACAGAAACTGAATCGCCAACAGTGAAGCACACATCTCTCCAACTCAATCGACCACAAATGATCCATTGGAGCCACACTCTCTGAAAGGGACATCAGATGAACAGAATGGAAGGAGCAGAATTAACGAAACAAAACAGAATAAGCATAAGCAGCAGCTCACAGACACCGAAACGTATCTGTCAGCTTTTAACAAGGATTGCGCCCGAATGGTAGGCAACACGCATTACACACCCTCTATCTTAAAGGTGCTCAAAGCGGGCATCGATTTTCCACCCCTATTCCTTCTTTTTTTTTCTCTTGAATCCACAGCTTCCTTTTGTTTACGCTGTCAGTCGAGGTTTTTGTACGTAATATTTAAAGCGTTCGACAAGGAGCGTGGTATCTGGCCGTCTCGGGTGTATGTGCTCATTCATAGGGAAATAAACGCGGAAATAAACATACCACTTACTTTTCACAAAACTCGCTCTCTCACACACACACTGTTGCCGGTCTGACCGAGCTACCCACTGTACGAGTTCGGCGTAAAGTTGTTGGCCCAGTTTTTAACCCGGCGCGCCGGGCTTGTGCCATCACCATCGTCCGCTTGTTCCGGCCAAAACGGGTCGTCCCGCCGTCCCGCGTCTTCCAGGGCGGCAAGGAGATCTTGAACTTGAGTGCAGCATGAATGCAGCAGCAGCAGCAGCATCAAGTGCACGGGCGGGTTGATTCAGGGTAGAAGAATAACCTTCCCATCTTCGAGCTCTCCCTTTCTCCCTCGCCCCCCCCCCCTCCCCCCCATCGGGGAGGTTTGCACGTGTGCGGGAAAAGTTTTCTGCCAAACGAAAAACTTTTCCCTAAACCCACCGTTGCGCTCGCTTTAAAGTCACGCTGTCTCGAAGAAGTCGGACCGTCCGTCACTCGCTCCCTGTTTTTTTTTTTTTCGCCCTGTTCCAACCAAGGTAGCTTGCAGCTGTTGAGACTCGCTGGAGAAGATGCAACATAAATCCTGCAGCGCGGGAAAACCGGGAAGCTTGTGTGTGCCCGACGAAAAGCAGGAAAGAAAGCGGCAAGATCGTTCCCCAAACTCGCAAGGCGGAAAGTATGGGCAGGAAGCGAAAGTTTGTCTTTCTGCGCTTACTCCCGCCTTTTCAGCCGTTTCTTGGAGGGAAAATGCCAGACAGGACAACTAGACTTGCTCATCCTGCAAGTCTGTCTGTCTTAAGGAGGGCGAGAGGGTACCGGCGGTTCGAGCGATGTGTCTGATGTGTTACACAGAATAAGCGCAATTAATCAAACAATACTCTTGCAGTCTGGTCTGCGTTCGAACGTAGCGAGTTAACTAAAATAGAGTAGATGGTAGTGAGTGTTTTGTTCAAAAGTTGTTGAAGTGAATTTTTAGTTTAATATATGTTTAAAAGAATCAAAAAGCGCAGAGCACTGCTAAGTTAAGTAAACCGTATATGAAAACCTAACTTTATCAGGCTAGCTGCACCGCGTCATATTAGTGTAGGAGACCCCCAATTTTCCAACATCTCATGCTCCTCCTCCCACACACTGGAAAAGCAAGAAAAACCGTCAGCATTCAACTGCAGCTCCAGTGACGAGACACGGACGAGCGCTCCGAACAACAGCCATCGTCCGAGACGTCAGTCACTGTCACATCCCCGGTACTTGCTTGCCCTCTACACACACACACACACAGAAGTTTGACTGCATTGCCCTGTCACGTTCGCTGACAGTCCACTGTAGTCAGCGAAATTTTTCCCACCTCATGACAGCGCCATAACCCGTTTCCTTTGCTTGTTTTTTTTTGGGAAGGTTTTACTTCGGGAAGGAAGGAAGGCAGCTTTGCGCCTGAATGATAGGCCACACGCAACACATGCATGTACTGCAGTATGCGGTGCAAGGAAGTGGTGAAGGCACCCAGAAGCGGACAAAGGAATAGGCGTCTCCATTTCGGCGATCACGGTCTATATAGCGGTAGTAACAATTTATCTGTTTAGCTAAAAACCTTTGAAAAATTACATTAAAACAACACCCCCCTCTCCCCCTCTCTCTCTCTCTCTCCCCTTCACCCTCGCCCTTTTTTATGTGTTTTGTTCTCGCAAGATGGGCCATTGAACTGCGCTACTCGGTGACGTTTTTGTGTGGTCGGGTCCAGTGGCGACGTCACGCGGCACTGCTGACGCTGTTCCACGAACATCGGGTGGGTCAGGACCGCTTCGCTTCGCGTCCTCTCTCACCGTCTGCGAGTTCCGCTTATCGTTCCAAAAATGCCATCCCTTTCTCTCTCCCTCTCACATTCTCATTAAAGCTGAAAAGTAGAAGTTGCGTGAGCCTAGTAATCATAGCGCTGATAGCGTCTGCTTAGCAGAATTGTGCCTTTAAACTAGTAATATTTCGCAAATTTTTTTCTGCTCCCTGCCCCTTCGTCCCGGGAAAGGAATTGAGCAACAACTATTCTTTTTTCTCTGTTGTGGCTACCAATTTTCCTTTTTTCGTTGATGGAAAGCACCAAAATCCAGTTTTTTCCCATTATCCTGCAGAAAAGATTCATTTGCAAGGCATCGATTCTGTCTGGACATTGTAAGTGGAGGCGCTAGCCAATCTCTCTGTTAAATTCTCACTCTCTCTCTCTCTCTCTCTCTTTGTCTTTCTCTCCCCTTTACATAGTATTTTAAGCGCTCTCTTTCTCTCTTCCATGGTGGAGCCGGTCCCACACAGCAGCTTGAAACGGTCCTCGTATATAGCGGCTAGAATCCTGGAAAATCTTGCTTGTCGGCTTTTCCAAAAATACCAGCTCCAAAGATTTTCTCTCACTCTTTCTCTTTCTCCCTCTCTCTCTCTCTCTGTCTTACTCATTCCCTCTCGCTCCCGCTGTGTTTACTGCACGTTTGTTTTTGGTGTGTGCTGTCGCGCCTGCGTGCCCGAGCCGCAGTTCGTTCACACGCGTTCGTTAAAGCGTTCTCTCCAACCTTCCACTGTCCTTTCCTCCGCTCTGCCCCACTCAGTCACCTCCTAAAAATTCTCATCGACCCGAACAACAGCAACACAAAGAAAAAAAACAAGACAAACACGCAACACACCGGCAAAGGTAGAGGTGAAGCGGTGGCAGCCCGGTTTCGGTCGATTAATCCGGCTGGAAAATTCAACCTCCCTGCCGCTCTTCGCATTTCCTAATTTTCCCTGCCCTTCCCTGCCCTGCACCACCCCACCCCAAGGGGAGGCTCGAGAAGCGCTGTGTATGTATGCATATCTTTTGGGCAGGGTGCCGGGTGGCGAGAGTAATGAAAATGAAAACGAATCGTCGTAGACATCGTAATGTCTGCTTCCCTTCCATCGCGCTCCCGTTCGCCCTTTCTCGACGTCTTGCACACGTCTGCTGTCATTGAGCACACACACACACACACACACACCTCTTCCTCGTTTTATGAGATGTTGAATCCTTGCCCCGCTTCTGGGACGTTCCTTTCCGTGGGGCGGTTTTGTGCGTCGTCTTTTCATGACTTTCGTCCTTTTCTTTTTTTTTTTTGTTAGTGAGTGTTTGCTTTTAGGCCCATGTCTAAGACCGTCGTAGCTTGCGTTTTGTTGTGTCTGGCTGGGCTAGCGTCTGGCTAATGAGACAGCGAGCACTATTTTGCGTGTTGAGTTTGTTTTGACTAAGGAGAAGGAAGCAAATTAGGTGTAAAAAACCTTTATTATCTATTTCGACTTTTTCCTCCTTACTGTTTGGAGCTTTGTTTTTGGGTGTTTCGTTTTGTTTTCTCTTGTTTTCGTGTTTTCTATCAAACGAGAGCACCATTTTTAATCGTTTTCAACTTTGCAGAAGCTTCCACAAACGGGTTACATGTATTTATAAAAAAAAAAAAAAAACAAACAGTACCCAACGCAACTCCACCAAATAAAGGGTTGCACTCTCCCTTTGGGGCGTTCCAATTGTGCGTTTTGTGCCAATCAAGTGCAAGCATTCCGCACCGGATGCAACAAAAACCTTGCCAAAAAAGCAAATCCACACCGTCTCGCACCCAACACCCCCACGTCCAAACGGGTGCAGCAGAGGGTGCCAGAGCGGGAGCACCAGTGCGCTTTTCGCCGTGCCGGCTTGGCTGCTGCAAGTTGTGCCCGGGAGTGCGTTTGCGTGTGGACCGTAAACGCATCCCCGGCATCGGTTGCATCCCACCGGACAACATTTCGGACAAGAGGCGTTCATCGTTCACCGTTGCGTGTGTGTGTGTGGCCATTTCAATTAAGAAAGGGCAAGCAACAGAAGCGACACGGACCTCACATACGTTCGGTCTGCTCTCGTCCAGTGCTCTCGCCGGGTGTCCTCCGTAGGTCATTGCATTCCTGCTGGGCTGGCAGCAGAGAAAAATCAAGCTAAACTGAACGGACACAAAAAAAGTATAACGGAGCAGTAAAACGAGCGCGTGGTCGTCCTCGTCGGCCACCAGACACAACGCACTCGATCCACCACATAACCTCAACAAAATAAGAGCAACTTCGCTGCTGTGGTGCAATCAATTTTCGGCTAGACTAGACTTTGCATTAACTAACTCCCCAGGAAAAAAAAGAGTCACTCCGAAACGCAACGTTCCTGGGCCTTTGCAGCCCTTTCGATCCCTCTCTCTTTTTAACTTATTATTTTTGGACGATGTGACGTGTGCATAAAGAGAGATAAAGAGAGAGAGTAGCTTTGTCGGGTTCACAGCCACAAAGAGAAAAAAAAATAGCATATTCGGTCGTGGTACGGTTGTTTCGTGCAGGTCAGGATCGAAAAGCACGCACGCATTAACAGGCTAGTGCACCCGCTGCACTGCCACCAACCTGACCCACCCCGCCCATCTTACCTTCCTTCAACACTCTTTTTATTTCTTTCTTTGTTCGGTCGTTTCACGTCGGAATGTTCGCTAAACAGGACACGCAGCGCGTTTCTAACGCTGTTTCTTGGATTTTTCGTTTTCTTTTTACCACAAACACCCGAGTGACAACGCAAAAAGAAGGGAAGAGAGCGAGTGATGAAGAAAGCGGGGAGACAGACTGCGAGAGAAAAACAAAACAAGGGAAAGGAATTATTGCAGCAAAGCAATAAACAGCCGAACAAAACGAAAGGCTCACGTATCGGTCGCAGACACAGGACCCCCCGACCCCCCCCTCCCCCGCACACCCACCCTTAAACACGAAAACAATCAGCACTCACACACTTGCGAAACACAGGCGGTGGAGTCACCAAAAAAAAAAAAAGGTGGGCATAACGTCTAGCGTCAAGCAGAAACAAAAAGGAACACGTTAAAATCATGACGAGCAAGAAAACAAAACACACAACAAGAATATACCCTTTTTCCCTGAACACTCTTTTTCCTGGCGTGCGAAGCATTTGTATCCTTCCCGTTTTTTTTTTTTGCTCCAATTTGTTCAACTCTCTTTCGTACTCTTTCTATTACCCTCTCTCTCTCTCTCCCTGTTTTTCATGTGCCTAGAGTGGGGCTTAGTATTTTTCCGCCCGCTTTACAAAAACGGGAAGCAAAGCGAATTTTCCTCCTTCCACAGCAAGCATATGTGCCTGTGTATATGTGTGTGTGTGTGTGTGGGTGGCTGTGTGCGAAAAAAAATGCCTCTCTGCTCAATGGCAACAGACCACCCAGGCAACAGGCCGCCCGTCCCCCGAACACGACCCCCACCGAGCGCGGTCGCCTCATTCGAAGGACCCAAAAAACGCGCCCAGACGAAATTATTGATTTGTGCGTTCGCATCGTTACAACGCGCTGCGCACCCGCGCCCAAGAGTGCAACGAACGGAAAATTCACAACCCCAACCGGCCCGCCCGTTCAGTGTAGACCTTTTTTAACAAGGAGGTGTGGAGGGGGAGCCCGCTCAGCAAATAAACATCGACATCGGGCACAAGGTTGCTGTGTAAAAGGATCCGAAAAGCTAAATTCCAAAATTTTCCAACACAGGGGGTCGTGGGAAGGGGGGACGGGAAAATACGATGTAAAAATGCGTCTGGACTTTCCACACACACATACATATGGCTGCCCTTTTGCCCACCCTTAGCTGAGCGGTTCGTCATTCACGCACAGAGGGTTTGGGCGAGAAGTATTTTTGGAACCTCCGACTCGGCGGCTGGTGGGAAAGGACGTCGCCGGGGAGTGGGCAGGATCGTCTGACTCGGTGTGTTTTTTCCTACCATCGGTTGGTGCGACGAAGAGGGCGGGGAAGGGGAGTTTGGAGTGGAGCAGGGTTGTTGTTATGTCTGGGAGGCTTGCCCCGGTTGGTAGGCAAGGAATCTCTTTCGGGTAGTAATGGGCAAGTGTGCGACCTAGACGAATGAGGATTCAAGCTGTATTTTTTTTCTTATTGTGCTTGTAACAAGCTATCAGAGAGAGAGAGAGAGAGAGAGAGAGAGAGAGAGAGAGGGAAAGAGAGCGGGATAGAGAGAGAAAGAGTAAGGGCTGAAGCGTTGTAACGAGACTTCAGAGGTGGCATTGGCAGCAGTGTCCAATGCAGACAGACAGGCCGGTGACCCTTGCGTCACCCAGCCGGGGGCTTTAGACTTTTGTGTTTGGGTATGTGTTTGTGATTGGAAAAGTTGGATGTACGGGGGGGGGGAGCTACAACACGGAAAACCCCATTGCATGCCGATGCGCAATTCCAATACGCCACCACCAGGCGCGGGTGGTATCTAATCGGTAGGATTTGATCTGCACTCACCCGTGACCATCACGCATCACTTCTGGTCTTCCCTAGGATTTCTCTTACTGGAAGTTTCAAGCCTTCGTTAGGCAGGTAGTCCACATGGTTTGAGAGAGAGGGGGGAGAATTTTTGGAGAATAATTCGATAACGATTTTCAGGATGTCAGAAGACTAAGCGAGATCTCGAAACTTATTAGTCGGGTTTAAGAATACACCCTTTTTTAAACGACAGGACTTTTACAGGTTATTATCTGTAGAAGACAGAATTTCTTTTGTAAAGAGCTAATATTATGGTTGGAGTTGGATGTCCTGAGGCTACTCTATTTTAAGACATTTGTTTTTCATTAGGACATAAACTACGGAGATACTAATCCGCATCAAAGTGTTCTGTGGTCTACTAACTAATGTTCTACAACGACCTTGGATGCACAGTCAGGACAACTATCAACAGAGCACAGTGTTTCGACAAAGTATTGATACTGGAGGCTGACAAAACTCGAACAGAAGGAACAGCCTTACGTTCTTGCTCTTGCTTTAACAAGATTCTCCTAAGACAAGTTGGCCATTTCTATTACACTAGACTCATCAATATCAAGAAGTCGGATAGTCAGATCTCTCCACCGGAGAACCGTCCGAATCTCGTGAACCAAGAGCTATGACAACTTTGAGTCCGTAGAATTGGCGTATTACGCCTCTCCTGTAGGACACTGCTACTGAGAGCTGTCAAAGTGTGGTTGGAAAGAATAATAAGCATTCCATTTATCTTTATCCATCCATTTATCTTCATGTTACCTAGGCTCTCACGGTATTCTTGGTAAAGTCCTTGGCTAGCCTTATGAAAGATCAGAAAAGAAGGCATCTGCGAGTACAATGACAACGATACATTACGCTTGAAAGCCTCCCAAAAGTAGTGAGGGAGGTCTTAATAGTAACTCATTGCAATTGAAATTACCTTAGATATCGGATACATTGAAGAATTTTTGTACAATAGAGAATGTGGCTCATGGGTAGCGACGTAGGCCTGTTTCATACAATCAGGCCCGGACGTTGCTTTGAATCTTATTCGGACCACTGCCACTCCCCATATACAGGATTTACTATCCAGCTATGACTACACTAAACCCCCCAAAATTATCTTACTATGAATGCTTCTGTATCTAGAGCTTCTAAATACTGGTATAAGTTAGTCCTGCGAAATGGGTGGACGGTTTGAACCTTACCGAAGCCAGATCTTTATTTTATACAGTATATAGATACTGGAATCTGGCAAAGCAGTGACACGAAACAGGAGAAGAAAGCATTGAAGTTAAAGTATTCAAAAAAATGTTAATAAATCCATGTTTTTTAGTTTAAAACCCTAATCGATGAATATCCTTTTGTTGATGCGTTCGTAAGAGGACGCACCTAATGAATCACTCAGTGGCGCAATCATTTGAGCGCCGTAAACACGTTGCGTACATCCCACCAACAGATGAAGATGTCTGGTGTAGGTGATAACAAGAGCAACAACAGTAACGCCGCAAAGAAAGCCCACCCAAACAGCTTCCCCCATCATTCGGCCCCGGTTGAACAACCTCTCGCTTTGTGCGCTTCGGTTTTTGCTCCTTTCGTTAACGCATACGCGAAAGTCTCCTCCGCCACCAAGCCGCACCGCCCCCTGCCCACAACACCGGTCAATAAAAATTCTCCCCTAATCCGGGTGGGCCGTGTGCCAAAAAGGTCGCGCCAAGGATCGCACCCAAAAGGGTACGAGCGGGGTGACTGGATCTGTCTCGGGCACAAATAAAGAAAAAAAAAAAACAACTGAAAACCCGGCCGAGCGGCAGAGTTGGCAAAGTTTGCAAAAAGTCAACAGCCAGGAGTCTGCTTTCCCGCAAAATTTTCCACGCGCCCGGCCGAAATAAAACGGGATCCCCGTTAGCTTACCTACCCCCCCCCCCCCC
>KB671798.1:680226-694395 GCA_000349105.1 Anopheles epiroticus | reverse complement strand
CCCTCGTTCTCACACTGTCCCGGTGCGCGTTCGGTGCCTTATGCCCTTGCCGATGCGCCGCAAAATAGAACAACACATTGCAATGCACACACACACACACACACACGCCCTCTTGTACACTCTTCCCCCAGAGGGAAACAATCGCTTTCCAGCCTGCAGCAGGACCCATCTTTTCCTTCCCACAGCGCAGCTCCCCCAGCTCCTGCCGAGGTTAGCAATGTTCTATATTTTGCTCTTGTTTTTTCGTGGTAAAATAAAGTTTTACTATTTATTTCTTGCATCCCCGTTTTGCGAGCGCGGACGGCAGAAACGAGAACAGCGTAAGGAGCGCGCTCCAACATGCACAAAACATGGCCCCGTGGAAAAGCACACCACTCGGGTGAAGGTGAAAAATCGAGCAAACTACGACGCTCGACACAAGCTTTCTGTTGTTGTTGTTTTGTTTTGCCCTTCCTTTCTTCATCTTCCTTCACCCGCTGCGCCCGTCTACCCACCGCTTCTGCACACCCTGCTTCCCACCCAACCCAAAAGGGGATGGGAAGCAGCTTCGACGAGGTGACTGCGTGATTTCCCCCGTTACTCCCCCCTCACCCGTCCTTTCCTTCGCCAGGTGGCTCCTTCTGTCTGTCGTCTACTCTCCTTATTAATCGCTGCTTTGATGGGGGAAATTGTGGGTGGAAGCCTCCAGTCCCACACCCCCCCCCCACGCCCTGGGATGCAGGGTGGGAGTTGGCCGTGGCGGGGATAAATGTAACGCGAGGATGCGTTTCGGGTCGATCGTGTCGACGGTTTCCCGCCCGCTTAGCACCGGGTGCGAGACCAAACCCGTCTTTCACCATCTTCTTTGCGACTTTTCCCCTCGGCCCTTCCGCTCCATGACGCGTTGTTTGCGTTCGGTCAGCCTAGTTTCAGCCGCTTCCTGGCCCCACCTTCCATCGTTAGGCTGGCGGTCGCATCACGATCGACCGCCCTCAGAGTGCGCTGTCCCGGCGGAAGGCGGGCGTCGAGTTTTCCCAAACCATTTTCGCTGCACGAGCGCGAGCTCCGTTCACCCGGGTAGCCACCATTTTCTCCCAAGAACGGGCCCCGAAGAGCAATCACGTCACTCCCGTCATCGATCGCCGATTGCAGCGGGACCGCGGGAAGAAAATCTACCGCAGGCCAGCAAGGGAGGCGTGTGGAGAACACACGCGAAGCTACACGGGCCCGCGGAGTTTGCGATCGCGATCTTAATCAAAAATCGTTTACTATACACCGGGACTGAAACACAATGCGCGCCCGGAAGGTATGGAACGATGTGGGACGGTCGGGTGGGTTCCTCCTGCCTGTGTAGCTTCTTTTGCTGCGTGCAAAGTGAGGTTTAAGAAGCTAAGAGCTATGGATGAGTGGTGGCTTTATTTATAGAACTATTTTAACCCCTTTCTCCTTAACTGCAAAAGGCAACACAGACTTGTACGGCACAGCTTATCAACTAATAGCTAATAATACTTCAAACGATATAAAAACTTTTTCCCAAATGCTCGTCTGTAAGAATCGTGACAATATTGTGCAGTTTTTTGGAACATTTTATACTTTGCTTTTCTCTTTATTTTATCTTGAAGTTGATTTTTCTTAATCTACAGTAAATTTCTACAAATATAGCCCATGTATTGCAATGAAAAGTTTGTCAGACTTTACTTCTGTACAGTCCAGCTTTTACTTTAATTTTGCAGTCGTTTAAGTATGAAGTCATTTCCTCAATTTTGAATCGGTTTTAGCATATATGATGCATCAAACATGAGCTAAATAAATAAATGCTTAGCGAACATCAAAAGCTTTCCATTACATTCTATAATTCCTAACAGCGTTCTGTTGTCATCTTTTTTTGTAGAATTTTAGATGGACCCTTGCCACAATTTAGTGAATTCAATCTTTTCATCATCTATTTATTCCATAACATACACGCAACAAAACATAGTGCAAAAAGAGAAAATCAGTTTTCCGACACTCGGTGGGTTATATCAAGTAATTATAGGACAACTATTGATCCTCTGGTATTGCTTATATAGTTATTAGAACGTCCAGTATAGTCCTGAGATACGATGACCGAAACGGTTAGTAAGAAGGCACTGTTTTAGACTGAATTTGGAGGCGTTAGGTTCGAGTCCCGAATTTCTTATACCCCAAGTTTACTAAACGCCTTGTATTTTATAACTTTTTTGCGTTGCGCTTTCAGATTGATTCTGTTGGTGAGCTTGCCCCAACTGCTTAAAGGGCTTAAGTGCTCATCCTCTCAGCATCCCAGCCACGCTGCTCCGTCGGTCCATAAAATTATCGACCAGGCCCATTATGCAACCCAGGCCCCCGAAACCCTTCCGGTTAGGGCCGGCAGGATGGTGCAGGGCAGGGGCCAGCGATCTGTTTTGTGCTCGCAGCGAATTAAGCAATAGAGCGCGCGATCGCGATCCTCCTGCTTTGCTGCAACAGTGCTGCGTTCCGATGCGCCTCCGCCCCACCCGAGTCGCGCGAGTTTGCAGCCCTGGGAAGATTAGCGCCGACGGTAGACCGGCAGCAGCAGCGGCAGCCGCAGCACGACGAGCGCGCGGAGAGGAGTGCCACTGTCGAGATGCATGCGAGAGCGATGCACGAAATCCGCGAAAAATCGTGGTGCGCACAGCACAGGTCGGGGCAGCGTGATATTTGCCCAAAACCCCGTGCTGCATCCCCGGCTCCACGGAACCTGGCCCGGCCGGCTCGGTTGCAGCTCACGGACCGGCCGCACAATACACCCCGCGAAGGGGTCAGGCTCTCGGGCTCGGGATCAGCGCCTGGCTGTGTGGGACCTTCCTTGCGGGCCGTGATTACGCCAATCAGACGAATTCGCCTCGCAGCAGGCACCGGACCCGCTCCAGATCGGTGCAGCAATTTGCTCCGGACGGCTCGATCGCTTATTATCGCGCGTGCAGCTCGGGCGTGGGCGTGGGTACCCTTCCGTTGGGCTGGTGGCCCTCTCGAAGGGCGTGCGCGTGCGCACTCGGTGCATGTGTGAGAAATCTTCCCCCCGGTGGACCGAACCCGACCCTGGACACTTGTTTAAATATTGAAGGCAAAGTACGGTAATCTTGCATCGCCCGCTAAACGCTATAATTTCCCTCGCAGGGAGGGCAGAAGGTAAAAGACCTCACCGAAACTGGTGGGCAGGGAGGGAAGCGGCGGGCTGGCAGGGAAACAATTTGCGGAATGGTTGTTCCCTTGACGCGTGTACGCATCACGGTTCTGCTGCCAGCGAACTAGGATCAGTAGAACCGATTCGGTACACTCGGTGATGCGAGGAAGAGCAAGTCTGCCATGGGGAGTGAGGGCAAGACAGTATCACCCATTAACCTTTGCCGACTGGGAACGCAACACCGCCGGAATCTAATCATCCCGTCCGCATCTACTCGACGCGCTAGATTGTCCGAAATAATTGGACAATCTTGACCGATCTGCGCTCCGCGGACGATTAGGATTACACCGAGCGGGATGGCGCGGGTGGTTGCGGCGACACACAGATCTTACGCTTTACGATCGATCGAACCTGAAGATCGAAGATGGTCGGGCGAGATAATAGGGAAGCTCATGATTCGGTAAGGTAAGCTTGCTAGAACCATTCTAGACAGCTGTCCAGGGCAAGAGTTGACGAGGCTTTATTCGCTAGCGAAAGCTGTATCGCCGCACCAGCGCCTCCTGGCGGTGGCTGGCCAAACCCGAAATCGTATCTTGGTGTGTGGATTCCGTTCCGTAAATGGTTTCTGTTCACCTTTTTCTCGTGAAAACTGTTCATAAAACATTTTTGTTTGATAGTATAAGTTCCTAGCATAACTTCGTGAAGGAAAACAGATGTGAGAAAATCTCATTAAAAGAGGAAGTCTTTATGTGAGGATCTACTGTACTAGACAAAAAAAATTTTTGAACCTCGCTTGGGAAAGTTGATTGACGTCGATCTTCTTAAGACTTCTTACATTAGTATCTCTTAACTGCCTCTTAATTATTGCATCAATTAAAACCAAATATTTGTTTCTAGCGATACAGCCAACCCATTCTTCTGGAAAAAGGTTCTGGAAATGACCTACCACTCAGATCTGGTACTCAACTGCTTCTGAGCTTAACCTACACTCTATCAGAAATAAAATTAAACTGTTGTCGGGTGTAGGCAATGCTGTTGATCTTAACCTAGAATCCTTCAATCCTAATGATCTCCTATGTCACATCTTCAACCTGCAGTCGGTACCGAGTTTGGCCCATAAATGGATAATGAATTATATCCTTCCAGGCACAGACTTAGTACAACCCTGAAACTACTTTAAGCAGTTCAGACAATTTACAAATTCTGCAAGAGATTTCAATAACCTAAGTTCTAGCACAATGAAACCTAACCAAGTTTAGCACGTTCAAAGTCCGGACATTGTAGAAAATCAGTGATTGGTAAGGCATAATTTATTTAATTAAATTCTGCAGCAACTTTCTACAAAATAAAAATTGAAGAAACTAGTCACTACTTGGAACAACTTAAGCAGTTCTCAACACGTTTGTTCTAGTTGCTTAAAATATTGACAATTTACCTACTTCGCTTGTTAGTTCCCTTGAAACTCCTACAACTGCGACCCTGGTCTCGCTAAAATTAAAAATTTCATCATACATTTCCAATTAAAAGCATCGAAAGATCAACCGCCACTCCCCCCCCCCCTGCCACCCCTTCTTCTGGTACGTGAGCAGATAGCATCCTTAATTTTTCCTCGATTTCCTTTCGCCAAATCCCAGGCCGGGTGAATCCTACGATCAATTATTCTGTGATGCACAGGATGCACGGAAAAATAATCCTTTTCCACCGGACATCCAGGGAAGACATACACACACACAGAACAAGGAGGAAAATTCAGATATTTTCCCTAGCTACAGGGTTCTTGTTTTGCCGCCGCTGCTGCTGCTTCCACGCAAGGAGCGAAACATGCAAATCACCATCTGAGAGGAAGAGGAAGGACCACGGACTTGCCCGGGACACAGCCGGCCACATCTCGTGGAGTACGTGTGGAGGCTTGTGTGTGTGTGTGTGTGTGTGTGTGTGGGGGGGGAGAGAAAATAAGGGAAAGGGGTGATGTGTCCATGGTTCCGGATTTTTTAATTGACGATGCCCGGGATGTACGCTTCACTTCGCAAATCGAATTCGATCCGTTTTGGCATTTTCTTTCTATGTGTCTGTGTGTGTTTTTTTTTGTTCTCGCTGCGCTCGTCTTTGCATTCAGGGTCCATTCTCGTTCCACACCGGGGCTGACCGGATACGGTTCCGTTCTCCGGTGCTCGAGAGCATTAAAACAGGACGATGTATGTAACGACTCCCTCCAAGCTCCAGGAATCGCAGAACGTGAGTGTGTGCTTCTGCAAAGCAAACTATAGCGAGCACACAAAAAAAACAAGCTTTCGATACGGACCCAGCCTCGGACAGGAAATGTTTGTTTTGCTTCTATTTTTTCGCCTTCATCTCGCCTGCCCAAGTGTGCCCGATGTCCACCCGACGCACCGGGTAGGGCGAAAAAAAAAAGCTTTCACAAACTCACCCAACCTCTACTGGCACTCTCGGGCAAAGGAAATTCGAACGGTGGCCAACGTCTGCTCGCCCCCACCCTCCATGTCCGTGCTCCTTCAAATGAAACAAAATTGAACGCGAACGAACGTGCAGGCATACGTGTCTTCGGCGTACATAGTGTGTGCCCCGCCCGTTACCGTTTCGCTTCGGTGTGTATGTGTGCGCGCGTCCATGCAAAACTCGCATGCAGGATATTGATGAAGAATTTGTAATTAAAAATATGGCAAAACAGAGGCAAATCGACAGCATGCGGAGAAATACGAGCATACATATACAGATGCCCGGGATGGGAGGATCTCGTCCTTGTACGATCTCCTCCCTTAGAAGGGAGATGTGTCCCGGGAAAAATTTCCCTGGAAGATCTGCGCCCCACCGAACGCTCCTGCCGCGAATCCCACGTTCCTTCCAATTTCAATTAATCCCCGGGCCCGGGAAAAATTTGCAATCGATCGAACTCGGCCCTCCTTCCACACACACACCGCTTGGCCTGGATCATTGCTGGCCGGGATGTGGCACCTGGAAAAATCCTGGACGCCCCGGAGCACACATACGGTCCATCCGAGACGTTGTCGTTGTTTCGCCATTTTTTGTTTCTTGTTTGCTATCCAGCAAGAAGTCTTACCGGACTGGATACTTTTTTGTGAAATGCAGAACGAGTGCTGCTGAATGTTCCGGAGATGAGATGACGTTTGGAAGTGGTTGTCAGAAAGAGCGCTACCTACCTGTTCCCGGCGCTTCTCTTTTTTTTTTGTTTTTGGGGGGGGATTTTGAAAAGCTAGACGCTTTAATCGAATTCCAAATCGAGTACTTCCCTTCTCCGCTTCCTTTCCTGGAACAAGGGGAGCCGTGTATTGGGAATTTTGTATCCCCATACAGTGTCCGAATCCAATCCAAAGTCTGCCGCACTGGAAGGGGCGAAAGGTAAGGTCCACCGTTTCTTTGATAACACCCAAGTACATCAAAGAGGATTCCCGAATGCATCCTGAACAGTCTTTGTAATTGGATTAGCTGCACCATGTTGTGGGCTTGCAACTGTGAGCGAGTAAGGCTCCGGAATGTGCAATATCCCAGGCCCCTTGAAGCTTGGAGTAGTATTTTATAATCACCTTTGATTAGAGCTCGTAGGAGGGCTCGCTTCTTAGGATCTTTCGGGCTATCTGGGCTGGAGCACTGCTCCGAAGCTGGAACCGGTGGACATTCTGCGAAAGGGCATCAATACCGAGAACACACACTCGTCACGTGGTTTTCAATGCAATTCAAGAAGAAAGCAACATTGACGTTCTCCATGTTTTTCGATTCCCACACTCAACAAAACTGTTCTTCCCGCCTTATGTATCAGTATCAGCCAACGGTAGCACATACCATACAGCATGCGATGCCACGGTGCACCGGAGCAGCAAACAGAAAAACTCTCCAGAAGAATGCTACCTAGAATGCGTCCACTCCAATGGACAACAGTAGCAGCAGCACACAAGAACAAAAAAAAAACAGGTGGAAGAGTGATAATTTATTCGCAACGCAACGAAACCTACCAATAGCGATTGAGCCTGCAGGACCGACCGAAAGGACCGCGTCCGACGACGACGACGACAACGTCCCATGCAACGCCTGCAACGCACTCTTCCCACAGTTATCGCAGATTGGTCCCCGGCGCAGCAGGCAAAGTCCTCGCGTTGCACTTTTTGCGTGTCCTGCTCGGATGCGTCACTCTTGTTGCTTTTTTCGGGATGGCGGATAGCATTTTTTGTCCCCCCTGTGTTCGTTCTGCCGGCCTCTGGTATGTGTGCATGCATGCATACCGGAAGCTGTGCGTCCTGGTGCGCTTGTGTCCTGGCCAGAATCCGCAGACCCATTGCCCGATCCGCCAATCAAGTAGGCAGCCCCCGGTGGAAGGAGTGGTTTGCTCGCGACCGTGTGTGCATGTGTGCACCGGATATTGCCTCCCCCTCCTACCTACCGCCTATCGGGATCTATCGTTCCCGTTCTTCCCCTTGGTCCCTGCATTCGAAAATCGAATCGAACTGACCACGCCGCGCCCGCACTGCATCACTGCTGCAACACAAGCGCACTGGACGCTGGAAAAGACACAAGCTGCCGAGCGGGAGGAGAACACACGTGGGTGTTAAAAACAAACAGACTCACATGCTCACGGTGATCGCAGGGATTTACGGTGGTGCATCCAAGCAAGAGGGAAAGAGAGAGAGAGAGAGAGCGAAAGAGCCCGATGGATTTGGCATTCCTGTTGACGTCGATGTCCCGGGACGCTATTGATGTGTCGTCCTCCACTGCCGTCTGGTTCGTTTTTGTCTCTTGCGCCTCTTTTTTTTTTGCTAAAACCAGATTGAATCCTGGCAGTGCAAAAAACAAAAGCAAATTTTGCCAACCAGGCATGTGCACTGGGGAGCGACCGGCAATCGTTTCGACGTGCCCAGTTGCATGTACGCCCTGTTTGTCCTTTTTTTTTTGCTTGCCCCCCACACTGATGAACATACATAGTGCAACAGCATCGAGCACAAAACACACCCGAACCCAGGATCTTCTTTTCCCCCGCATCACTTTATCTCGCGTACATACACGCACACGCTGGATGTGCCGGGAATAGTCCGGCATCTTTCGACGTTTTTTTGGAGTGCTAAGTACCGACCGATATGTGCTGGAGAAATCGCACAGGCGGGGAAAAGCAATGATAGCAATGGAAATCGAAGGAGTATCCAGCAAGATGGACGCGGACACAGTGGGTGTAGGTGGAGGATCACAATGGACATGGATGTGTTCCCGTTTGTTGTTGAACAAGCAATCAAGCTCCGTGTAGAACAACACATTTTTGAGAGAATTAAATGCTAAAGTTAGCTTTGAGCGTCCTCTAAGTATTGCTTGTGTATTTAACAGCTCAAGAAATTTTGGAACATTGTGGGAAGGAGATCAGTGCAAGTAATATCGATCAGAGCCAATTTTATTCCATATCGGCTGTATCGCTCGGTATGCGCTGTTCTTGCGTTCGGTCTACGAAACGGTCTACGTTCTGCGAGTTATTGGACATTTCGTTTAGCATTGAAAATAGTGATGGGAAATCCACTCATTAGTGTGTTTAGAACTCAATAGGACATTGGTTTAGAGACTCAATGGAATATTTAATTTTCTTTGATTTGTTCCGAAACGGTCAAAACGACGCAAAAGAGAGCTTCATTTGTCACAGATCTGCCTTTAAATGCTAATCAAACTTATAGACTTTAAACGCTTATTGTCCCCTGTTTCATTTTCTTTCGTTCCAAAAACCAGTTGTTTGCCGGTGGATTCGTTCTGTCGCTCTGTTTTATGGAATTTTTAAACACTGGCTGGATGGCTTAAGCGCCCAACGGTTTAACGCATGCCCTAAACCTTGTTTCTGCTTTTTTATGGCATGCGCTGTATACTCTCATTAAGCGTTCTGCGCAAAGCAGAGGAGCTATACCCTTTTTTACAACGACCTGTCGTATTTTAATAAGCAAGTGTGATCTCGCGAACTGCTTGCACGAGTTGTAAGAGAAGGCAATCGTACTGAAGGTTGCTCCATCAACACCCGCACTCAAGCCACTCTCACTTTTGCCAGTGTCGCTTATTTCCTTACCTTCTTTTCTTGCATCTTTCGCTGCCTAATTGCTGTGCGATATTACATGATCATTGGCCCCTGAGGGCTGTCCCCCTACAAGAAAGGATCAGCAGAAAGGAAAACGAGTGTGTTAAATGGGATTCCCCGACGTTCGATGCATTGGGCGAATATATCTTTTCCTTAATACCCTCATTAGTAATTTGTGGCTTTATTGACGTACGCGTGTTGCATTAAAGGCATTTAAAAATATCGCCAACAAGCTGATATTCTTCCATTGTGATGCGATACGATACCCTTCTCTCAATTTTTCTTTTTGGAATCTATTTTTCAGAACCTGATTACATGTCCTCCAACACGGCTGTAGAGACGAGTCGTTGTCCAACCAAAGACAACGGACCTGATGCGACGTCAACAACGGGCAGGAGAAACGAGCGAGCAAGAGCACGTAGAAAACAGCCCTTTTACAACGACGAACGAACTGGCCAGCGCCCACCGGGGATAACAGGAGCATGTCGTTTATTTTCTTTCCGTTACAGTTCGCGTATGTATTTCCCTTACCCGATGCATGTCCTTGTTTTTCGCAGCATCTTTCGCGCGTCCAGCAGCTCCAGGCGTGTGTGTGTGCTTGAGACAGAAGACAGAACGCTGTGCCACTTCTTCTCTACGGATAGAGTTTTTTTTCCGATTTTCCACCAAGCATAAAAAACAGGGTTTATATTTTCCGATGAATTCGGGTGAAGCAGTGGGTAGGGAGGCAGTACCAGCAGGAACTCAAAATCAATCGAAATGCAGCGCCCACCATGATTCGCTCTCGGCCTCGGTCGAACCGTTTTCGAGTGGTTGGCACCGGAAGGCCGAGGATTTAGACTGCATCACATTCAACAGTGCTGGACAATGTTTAACCGCCACTTGATTTTTTTCGTACTAACCTATATCTTGAAATTGTTGGAAACATACTTTCTTATTCAAAATTCATTTTCTTTTTTATGTATCGAAACCGTTAAATTCACATTATAAAATAATAATTATTAATTGGCTAAAACCCATGCAAATATGTTAAACGCACACATTTAAAAACATAATGAAAAAAAATCATCATCAATCAATGAGTTTACATATCTTAAAATATAATCAAGCACATGACAGTGAATAGAGGAAACCTTAACTAAACTTAACTGCTTGATGTATTAAAAACGCTTCGGATTAAAAAGTAATAAAAGAAAACCAATTTATGTAATTTGATAAAAAGAGAGAGAGCAAAAATGATAAAAACTCGCGACCAAAATAAGATAGAAACAAGGTGAAACAGATTTTGTTAGCTTTGATAAAAGAAAAAAGTAGTTTTCACACATTACAAAACTTTTCATAATGAAATTTAGAGAAAAAAAACGATTCAAAAACAAATAGAATCTTGATATAGGGTTATTTAAAACAAATAGGTTAAATCTCTTTTCATTTCGTTTGTTTGGTTATAATTATTTTATTTCGATTTGCTATGTTTTATTTATTAAAGCAGCAGCATGGTAGCAGCATACCATAACAGCAGAAATGTACGCAGCTGCAGCAAAACGTACGTCACGCACTGTAAATTAGTGATGAAGAAACCGTACCGTGCGGTAACCGAAATCATTCCCGCTGGCCGTACACAAAAAATAGACAAGTTTTCCCAGCAAATGTGTATATATGCGTGGGTATTGGTGTGTGTGTGTGTGTGTATTTTTTTGTCTTGCGTTCTAAAGCGCTATCGCTTCGGCTTGCTTCATTTCCACCCGATCAGCCATTTCCACCGGTTTTCCCATTTTTTTTCCATTGGAATGGGGAAGGCGAAATCCCATCCTGCCGTGTGGACCGGTGTGCCGTTTTCCTTGTGCTGTTGCGTTGTAAAGAATGTGCAGGACGAGTACGAGGCTTACGGACTGCATTTTAGACACATGCCGTCTACAAGAAGCCCCAAAGAGTGTGTGGGTGGGTGTTAGGAGCATAGTTGCGGCAGAAAGAGAACGTCCGATTGTGAGCAAAACACCTACAGCAAAGCACCCCCCCCCATCCCCCTCTTCCCCCGCCCCCCACTCTCCCCCTCAGAAGGAAAAGGGTTGCAATCGCCAACAGTGACAGAGAACGGATCGACGTACGAGGACAGAGAGCCTCCGGTCAGTTCGTTTGACGTGTGTGTGTTCCCTTTTTTTTTTTGTTTGCCACTGTTTTTATCGGCCGAACGTAGGAGTTTAATTCATTTCGGTTTATCTATCCCGTTTTGCACCTCTGCGCGTGTGTGTGTGTGTGTGCACAAATCTATGTATGTGTACCGTATGTGCTGCAATCGAAGTGGCGTGTTTTGGTCCTGGTTGGTCCTTCGAGTCCCTTGCGCGTCCAGTAGGCGTTGTGCATTCCGATGCATTGGCTTGGGACGGGGCTGGTTCGTCTTTGCTTTTTTTTTTCGACTACCATAATCTCGAAGCACAATTTGCTTCACTTACTCGCGCGCTAGCGACAGGCCGGCTTTGCACACGTTTGTCTCGCTTTTGTGTCCGGCACTTTGATTACTCCCTTTTTTTTTTTATCCGAACACTCTTTTTTCGGCCCAATTGCAACATGCAGCAACCGTGCTTTTGGGGCGGCCATTCCGGTGCAACCCCAAAGGTGATGTCCATCATACCAGAGCAGAAAAAAAAATGTGCGAATATTTTCAATTACAAATTGCGCAGATTACAGAGAACGTTTTACCACCGATACGTACCATAAACCCTGCAATTGTGCATTTAATTCAAATGCTAATAAAGCATGATTTAAATCCGAAGCATAAAGGAAGATGTCTTTATTGCAGCTCGATTAATAAAACGCTAATTACGTCGATACCGTCAACTGGAACGGAGCAGACACTGTTTAACCGCTTCGTTAGCTCGTGCCAGTGACAGGTTTGGGGGAAAAAAAACTTGAACAAGAAATGTCACCACAATAATTTAGCTTGCAGAGCAAAGTGCAATAAAAGGAGTGGTATGAAGGTATAATTTTAATATCCATTTATAGCACATTTTTATTGCAGTACCTTCCTATAAGTGTACACGTTCCCACTGGGGATGACAGAATGGTTATCGACACGAACGCGCTGGTTGAATACTAATCGAATAACATGCTATAAAAAAACTAAAAGAGACTTGTAAGAGCTTGGGATATTTTAATTTTTACTAGTTAAAAGTATCGTTTTTGGAAACTGATCTAATCCCGAATTTGACGCAAAACAAAAACAGATTTGTAGCTTTTCTGAAACATAGAACGGATCTTCAAATCAAAACAAACAAATGGCCTATCTAGTACTGTGCTTCCTAAAAATCCAGCAATGCCCAGTACTACTACAATTTATAATGTGGTTTTAGCATAACTATGTCCATTGAATGCATTTAATAAAATCTAATGTGCATTCTTCACTGAAGCACCTTTTTCAAGATAAATAACTAACTATACTTTTTAATTAGAACAACAAACGTTGTTGGACAAACCCTTGGATAAAGCGCGCCTGGGTTGACTGTGGCTTAGAGTACCCAAACCTGTGGACAAAACCCCGAATGGGATTAGAACCTCATTCTCTCCCCTGACAGGAAGCCTACGACATTACCACTCAACCATTTTCGTTTAACATTATATCCCCACAAAAATCATACATGCTCATGAACGGTTTAGTAGTTATTGATATATTGAAAATAGTTTTTAACTTTTTTAATGAGTGAATTTTTGTAAGCGTCGGGAGAGTGGAATTAGTATTTATATTGTAAGTCTTATCCTCTTGAAGGGGTCTGCGTTGTGGTACATCTTGCCTAACCCTTTTCTTTATTCTTTTTTTTTTGTTTTGTTTACGATACCCGCATTTACCTCGTCTCGCTTGTCCACCTCTTTTAATCCGGCCTCTCCTCTTGATCATCTCCATCCCGTAAATGCCAATGCACATCCATCATTGGTGGGATCGCTGCAAATCCTTGCTGCAGCCTCCCCACTTCCCCTAGCACAACGGATGCTAGTGCATCGAACGCAACGTCCACAACGGAGGAATGCGGAGGGGTAACATGGGGAGGGGGGGGGAAGAGAGTTTCCCTGAGAGGAGCTAATCGCTTGCAGTAGAGAAGGAAAGGATTGCTTTCTTTTACATTTTCCTTCCGGGGCTATATGATCCCGGGCGCGTCAACGGACAAGGGAAGGAAAAACTAGCGATGAGATGAGACAGCATGTGGGGGGGAGAGGGTGTATGCGTGGTCCTCCTTTGTGTGTGTGTTTGTGTGTGCAAATCAGAAGCTTTTTGCCGCTTAAGCGCAGGCCAAGGTTCATTTGTCAGCGTCAAAAAGTGACGCAACGAAAGGCCTGCCAACGAAGGGACCGGGATGAAAGGGAAGGAGATGCCGGGGGGGGGGGTAGGTTGAGGAGGAACGGCAGGGTGTTAAAAGACGCGGGAAGCTGACTACGGTTTTCGTTCCGTCAACCCGACGAACAGCATCACGCTGCCATTCCAACTCATTCTTTTGTTTTGTTCCCGGCGGCCGGTGCCGTGACCAGGATCACAGCAACATTTCACCGTACCGCTGTGACCCCCTCCCCCCTTCACACTGCAACAGCGATCCCTTTCAGCCTGCGAGCCCCGTTACAGTTTTGTTGCACTTCCCCCGTTCCTCTCCCTCCCCCCAACTTCCCCACACCCCCTTCATTCCAACACCCCTCCTCAGGAAAAAAGAGGAAAGAAAAAGTGACAAATGAACGCGAAGCGCGCACACTTTTCCTCCCTTTCGCTGTGCACGCCTGCTCGGTTTTTTGTCGGGCGCTTTCGGGACGGGATTGGCCAGGCCGGGAAAAGGGGGATCAGTGAAAACTGCCAAAATGCATAGCCATCCATCTTCTGGTCGGGCACAGAAGCGCACGGCCCCCGACTTTCATTGCAAGCGGTGGCCTTTAAAAGCCATCAATCCACATTCGATGATGGGGTGCGGAAGGGGGG